>JAVTVY010007534.1:0-49225 GCA_036873755.1 Hanleya hanleyi | reverse complement strand
TTTCAATTGTAGGTCTATTTCAGTATTTGCCTGTAAAAGTAATATTACGTCTATTCAAAATGTTATATTGTCTTGCAGAATTTGTGTTCCAAAGATATGCCATTATTTCTTAATTTAGATCAAAGGATATCAATGAATAAACACTTGATTTCGTCAACGGAGGTACTTTGATAGGCACATGCAACTGTGTACGCGTTGTACGTACGCTTGGTGTTGGAGTTTGTGAAGCCCGCCAGTGTCATCTGCCTCAGTGGGACTAGCCGCTTCCGCTTCCGATTTGCCGGCAAAACAAAGATGTTAGCACCATCGTACAGGCACCGGACTTGTCAAGAGCCCGCTGTTTGTCCCTTTCATATCACGTGGAGTTTGGCATTGTAATTCTTTTGCAACGAGCTGAGCGGCTGCTTGAACAGTGCCTTGCACTTCCTGTCCTGGTTCTGGGGCCCTAACCAAGACGCAATACCATAAGCGTGTGGCCCTGAACATGCGTGATGTCGAGAGCCGAAACGAAAGTGAATGACAGAGAAAGTTTACGTTTTACTCTTTTAGATTAAAACTTGTATATGGGAATTTGATTTGAGATAATATTTCAGAAATGGATGTCGCAATTCCAATGACAGAAGTCTGCCAGGCACACAAAATTGGACTTTTGCGCAACACGTGGTAATGACGAAAACTGGTCACCGGGTAATGATTTTTTTTTTTTTTTTTGCCAGCGGCAAGGGCACCCGAAGCCAACGGCAGCGTCCGAATATCGGACGCTGAGAGGTGCTAGATTAGGGCCTGGCTGCACAACTACATGTATGAGGCACTGGCCATATTTCATGCAAGTTTCAATCCTGTCCATCAAATATTGACAGAGATATTGTGCGGACAACAAATTCGGATGGACGGACAGACAGACAGACAATCAGAGGGGGGACATAAATATTTGTAGAATATGGTTACCTCTGGTTTTTTCTCCACAGGTGGTGGCCGAGATGAAGGTTTCTCTGTTTTCGTCGTTGTTGTTGCTGTCGTTTTCCCTGTTCCAAACAAATCTTCTTCATCGTCAGCATCGAACAAGGACAGTGTATTTTTTCGCGGTGCTGTTTTTGGTGGGGCTGCTGTCTTTTCAATTGCCTGCAGATAAAATCAAAATATAAACCCGGCATTTGGTTACAGAGATCAGCCTGCTACATGTATAGGCATGATGGGGGGTAGTCTGCAAAATCAAACATTTATTCCTCATTTTCACTCTGTCACAACGGTTCGAGATAATCTGCCGAAATCACAGGATACACACACTACACATGCACCAGAGTTTATCAACAGAAGATGCCCATATATGGTAGTTTGGAAGAAGACTTTGCTGTGCATGTCATGATTCCATGTGTGCCTATTTCAAGGGACCAATTTTCATTGGTTAAAGAAGCTGTGATATGTGCATCACAGCTGGCAAGTCACGCCTGGGTTGACCTACATTCCATCAGATGCACCTAGGCCTGTATATAATGGTCAATTTTTTTCAGGCTCTCCATTTAACCCTATCTGGCCTGGACAATTTGAGGTGTACCGCAGTCTTGGAGGGGGGGGGGGATTAGTGCTAAATATTTTCTCTATCCCTAAGGCTAGGGAGTTGAAACTCACCACACTATATCTTTGGGCCAAACTCTACTAAAAAATATTTAAAAATCCAAGATGGCGACCATGATGACGTCACAGTGACATTTTTTGGCCGATTTTTCGGTCAGATTTTTCGATATTTCTATTCAGCATTTTCTTCGCAAAAACTGCATGATAAATTAGTAAATAATAATCTGATACGAAATAAAATATGTTTTACCCACTTTACCAGGAAGAAAAGCACAAATTTTTAAGAAATCTGATCAAAACATCACTTTTCTGATACCCCACCTGGCTGCCATTTTGAATTTACCCATGATCCTCTGCTCGGGGGGTAATGCAAATAGGCTCAAAATGACCCCAATATGGTAAGCTGCAAAGTCACAGAGCATCAGCTCTCAATTATTTTGCCGTTCAGGAGATAGGAGCAAAAAACTAACAGAGGGCCCACCCAGGCCAAGTAGGGTTAAACAGAGTGTGAAAGGAGAAAGGAAGAATGGTTCACAGTCAAGATGGGTGACCGGTGTACCGCTGAGGATACTTAAATACTGTACATGCCACTATTAAAGGGATGTGGCTAAATGAATGAATTAGCTAAAAATATAATAATTAAAAATATAAAAATATAATAATTAATTAATAATAATAATAATAATAATTAATTAATTAATATGTTGTTTAGCATGCCTCTGATCTTCACAAATCAATATGCTGTACACAATAAATATTTATCATAGATTCAGGCCTTGCTTTTCGTCAGAATTCGTGGGAATCCAAATAGCTTCTCGCAACACAGCTCCACAAGAACCCAGGAATCCAGTGCTATCATTTCTATACAGATTGATAAAATTTTACGGGAATCCACTGGATTCCCGCAAATGATTTTGTGGGAGTGCTGACGGGAATCGGATTCCCGTGGAAAAACAAGCCCTGGGATTATATCCGAAATCACACTTCGGCACTCGTTTTTGCTATACAGGAAATCCTTCATGGATAAAACTGTGAGTATCTGGCGTTTCCAAGAATATTTTCACTTGTTACATGACTGAGCTTGGTTTAAACAGCTCAGAGGTTTGTTCAGTTGCAGACAACACATTTCATGGGCATCGCCAGAATTTCTCAAGAGGGGTCATTTCACATGCTTACTTATTACAGAAACCAGTACTCTGTAACCAACACAGGAATATAACATATGGTTCAGTGCTGAGAGGGGGATGGTCATCTCCAACGACCCACCTCCACCTTAATTTGCCCTTTGAAGCACCAGTCAATGTTGTTTCAGTATCAGGACAGATATTTAGCCTATTATTATGCAAATTACATAGATAACAATTTATTTTTTTACTATCATTTCATCATGTTCATGGGGATTTATATACATGTATGTCTGTGTGTGCCTCAAGATGATTTTGCTGAATTCATTATGTAAATTGATTTATTGAGCAAAAACAACCTTTTCCCTCCTCCATTTTAGACAGCGGATCGCCCTAACCTGATTAATTGGAGACTATTAATCAATGTTACGCTATCGAGACATGTGGAATTATTTGTCTCAAAAAATAGATGCACGCGGGTCATGTTAACGACCTATTAATTATCAATGACCAAGGGTATTAAATATATACACATGTATATCATCCTGAATAAGGTTTCAAATAAAACATAATATTGCCGTCACCTGATTAAACTGTATGACATGACAGAATAATTAGAAATTTCATTAAAAGCGTGGAGTCTTGTAAATTTTGAGTTTTCTGTGACATCTCCATAGTGTTTACATGAACAGTCACAATCAAAGCGTGACTGATACTCATCTACCAGATTAATATGTTCATTAGAACATTCTGTTTCTTTTTAGTCACTCCAAGATTGTGACATAATTTTCAGATACAACATGGCAATGTACTACACTTACGAACATTGATTTGTTATACAGATTTGATGAACAGAATATAAATTCATCTTATCGGCATCATTAAAAATTGTTGATAGCTTCTGTAGGATATGCAAACATGACGATGATTCTGAAGTCCCATTTTTCCATCTACTAGTCTACTCTACATGTAGTATGAAGTTTCATCTTTACCTCTTTTTCTGTTGGCTCCCGCTTTTCATCTGCTGCTTTCGATTCTTCCTTCTTTTTTCCAAACAGATCTGCCCCACCAAACAACGCCACTCCTCCGATTGGCTTTTTTCTGGTCGTTGACTCTGCTCGGGGTTTCGGCGCGGTACCAAATAAATCGTCTTCGTCCTCATCACCCCCAAATAAATCCTTGCCCGACGCGACAGGCTTTTTACTCTCCTACAAGTATATCGAGTAAAATAATCACAAGGAAACACAAATAGCTCATCTGCCATATCTATCATTTGGAAATGATAACCCGAGCAGTTGAAGTCCCCTTGATGTTGAAACAACTGATTTAGCCTGAAACCGTAAAGTGTCAGTACCCGGCATAGAGAGCAATAGCAATCCCAAGCGAGATGCAGTGGCAAGGACACAACCTACAGGTGGATTGGTTGGTTGGTTGTTTGAAGTTTAACGTCGCACCTAACCTTATTGGTCACACGGCGACGATGACACAAACAAACACACCCTAACAAAACCCCAACCCCAACAAAAACCCAGCCAAGACTACAAAAAAACTGAATTTCGAATTTTGAAAATTTTGAAAATTAGGCTCTACAGACACTGATCACAATGGATCCTCAGAGAGCCCAATCTAATTGATTCTTTAATCTACCTCCTGTGCCAGACAAACACGGTACAAACCATGCTGCCCTAAGCCGGAGGGCCCTACAGGTGGATCAGAATGAAAATCCCAAGTGAGATCTGGAGGCAAGGTACCCACATAGCAAATTTGCAAAGAACTTGTTCAGGTTTTCAGAAGCTATTGTCCCAGAACAAAATTTTAGCTTGATCCACAGATGGCACCAACACTAGGCTGGTCGGCACAAAAACCAATCCCAAGTGAGATCTTGAGGCAATGTACCCACTATCCACATACCAAATTTGGAAAGAATCTGTTCTGATTTTTTTCAGAAGTTATTGTCCTTGGTACACATGTGGCATCACCTGCAGGCGGATTGGCATGAAAAACAATCCCAAGTGAGATCTTGAGGTGAGGTATACACACATAACAAATTAGGAAAGAATCCGTTCAGGTTTTCAAAAGTTATTGTCCGGAAAGGAAATTTTAACTTGACCGCCAGGTGACACCACCTATAGGCGGATCAGTGTGAAAAACAATCCCAAGTGAGATCTTGAAGTGAGATAGCCATATACCAAGTTTGAAAAGAATGTGTTCAATTTTTCAGAAGTTATTGTCCAGAAATGAAGTTGGACGGATGCAAGGACGGACGCATTAATAAGGATTGACGCACATTCAGACAGACCCAAATATCCCTTTAGGCATCGGGGGACAATAAATGGAGCCTCGGAAAATGAGCAATGCTGATTATATGAAATGGAGATATCAAATATAATTGTTATACATCGTATACCAAAGTAATTAACCTAAGGTACATGTAATTTCTCTAATAATTCAATCCCCCTATCAAAATTCATTCACCCTCAATTGTGGGGACAAAATTCAATCTGCTGTTCTAGAATCATAGAAATAATGAAGATATAATGGATTATCTGCATGATTTATGACCATTTCATCAACTTCCTGTTCTAATAAATTTGATCGGCCCCTGAATTTACAGTGCAAACATTTCACTTCCTGCATGAATGAATTATTGGAGGGATCGCCATACATGTAGCTCACATTTTCAAATCAAACATTTGATATTTTCGCAGCATTTTTTGTATAATTGGCACAATTGCTAATTTCCCACTGTTTTCCAGCTATAAATACATCGCTAGGTGGAGGTCGTTGGATGCCAACGACCCCCCTTCAGCACCCAACCACATGTTATTTTCCTGTGTTGGACATCACCTCATTGGGCTCTATAATAAGCAAGCCTATAGGAAACGACCCCCTCTCAAGAAATCCTGGCGACGCCCATGCCAGTCATGAGCGATTATAATTTAATATCGCTTTTAACAATCTTTCAGTCATATCATATTATTTGGATCCCATTCCTTTTCACACCCTGGAACCCCACAGGTAGGGTCCTACCATTTATTCACTCTGTGCTGTCCCCTTCTACGTACACTGATGTGTCATGGTCCCATTCTCATGGCATCAGATTGTATACCTCCTACTGTCAGATATACCCTCTGATTGCACTGCGGTGAATTCGCAATGGGCAGCGTTTGTGCATTGTCTGCTTGCAAATGGAGCGGAGTGGGCTCAGCATGTCACAGCAAACAATACAATATACCTTGAGTTCTTATGTACTAATTTAGCATAAAACCTGTTAACTCCTTTGCAAGATATACTAGATGCATTTCCCATCTCTCACGTATGCAGGTACATGTGCCCTCTGTCAATCAAAATCGATACAGTTTTTCTGCATAGTGAAGTCAGAGGGTGTTACAATGGAAGTTTATGGGGTTTACAAACTTTGACAATGGGGAAATGAATGACCCTGGATCTGGTAAATTCGCTATTACATGTATCTGTTTATATGTAGCATACTTCTGGCCATCTGAAAATTCTTGGATTTAACCAGGATCCCTTAACATGAATTGAGACTAATCACTTCTCCCTATTCAGGGGCTGAAATGTTAAAAAACAAATTACTTGTCTTGGGTGACAGTTAAGAATTCTCCTGTCTTTCACCAACAGGAGCTTGAATGTGATTATGACATGAAAGAATAACTTGCTTTTGTGTTGTTATGGCGAACAAATATGAACAAAAAATCTTTCAGTATATGAAACCTTTCCATACCCTAATATATATTCAGCATATAAATATAATGTATACATACCTTTGTTTCAGTTTTTTTGGCTGTTGCTTCTTTCCCACCAAACAAGTCTGCACCATCATCCTTCTCTTCATCCCCGCCAAACAATAATGGTTTGCTCTTGGCTGGCTTGCTGTAATTATATACAGGGCAAGTTCATGTAATAAAACAGGTGAGGAAAACTTACTGAATGTAGGTCTCATATATCCTAGTAAAATAAAGAAAATTCTCCCTGAAAGAATCCTCAATTTGCCTACATGTATCTTGATTTTGTCTACAATATTATTTTCTAAATAGAAAGAGCAAAAGATACATAGTGTTATGTAAGTACTTCTACAGTGTGTCGGACTGTCTGTATTGGACGAGTGGAAATGGGCACATCTGCTGTCTGTCCCAGGTAATATATCCGAGACGTTTTCGTCAATATTTTGGAGACAATTTATCGTACAACATTGAAACTTCACACAGTACATGTATATAAACTAAAAAATACTATTTATTTTTAATTAAAATCTTATATATACCCCATACCCCATGTATATGGGAAATACCCCATGCATATGGGAAATACCCCATATTTCATTAAAATCTGTTGAGAATTGACGAAAATCACCAATACCGTGAGTGCCATGTTATTTTCGGGCCATGATGACGTTGATCTGCCAATGTTGTAACATGCAGGCTTGACGTCATGACATAAAAAAATAACCCACAAATCTCTCATCTAATTTTTGTTTTCGCGATTTATTGAGAACAATTGAAAGGATTTTCTTGATACTTTGGAATAAAATTAGTACATTTTAGTTGATCTCCTGTGTGAAGTTTCAACGTCCTCCGATAAATTGTCTCCGAAATATTGCCGAAAACGTCTCAGATATATTATCTGGTACAGACAGTAGCGCTGTGTTCTGGATTTACAATGTAGATGTCATATTTATGGTGTCTTATGTACAGAGAAACCTGCGTAAATACTGAAGTTTCGAGATGGTGAAAACAGTGGAACTCTCCATATAAGGAGTGACAAATAGCTGACCCACGTGACCTACAGTAGTGCCAGACTGCCTAGGATATGTTAAACAAACTTTCCTGTTGTTCATAATTATGGGTGAGTGAGTGAGTAGGGTTTAACGTCGCTTCCAAAAAAAATTCAGCTCTATCACAACGGGGAAGGGAAGGAAAGGAAGGGGAGTTGGGGGGTCAGGGGTACCTACTTGTAACAGAGCAGATCTAATGCTGCCATTTTATCGTGCTGTCCCACTGAAATATCATACCCTAGACAGACATGACACCCAACTCAGTCACATTATACTGACACCGAGCGAACCAGTCCTTGTTCTATCCTCTTAAAGCTGAGCGTAAGCGAGGAAGCAATAATGATGTGACTACTAGTACATGTATGTTACATTAAATAATATACACAAAGAGAGAGGAACACTGGTACATTTTTGCCCCATAATTAAAACCCATACTACACGATCACATATTTTTGTACTTTTTGGACTGGCATTCTGGCCCTATCAAAACCTCTGTGTATGGACTAAATTAATTTCCCTATGCAGAAGAGTTCCAATTCCTTCGGCACTACTCTTTAACCCAAAACATACGTATTGGCCAGGATTGGGACCAGAAAGGACCAGGTATGTTTAGTTGGGTAAATGGCCCCAGAACACATATTGTAGAAATGCCAAAAATAAAATATTACATATACAAGAAATTGCTCAGCTGGCATGAAGTACAGGATAACAGGGTTGTGAAGTAGTGCAATCATGCAAAATCGCCAATTTTGAGGTGAAAACACCTCATATTTCTTTCTATAAACATATAAAGATAAACAATAACCAGAACCAGCTCAGCATACTCGTTGTTTCAATATGTAGTCGTAGACCAAATCTGGTTCTGGTTATCTTTTATCATCATGTGTTTACAGAGAACAATAGGAATTGTTTTCACCTCAGAATCAACTATTTTGCACAAATGCACTACTTTACGGCCCTGCTACTCGACCTCAGCTAATGCTGTGTGTCTCTATACACAGGTTTTATGGAATCAATTAATATAGTTGGATAAAACATGTCAGTGTGGTAGAACAATGCATAGAGCACAAGTGAGTACCCATATTACATCATCGCCGACATAAGTGGACGATAGAGTGAGTAGGATTTTAAATTCACTTTCAACAATATTTCACTTATATCATGATGACCCAATCACATTATTCTGACGCTGGGCCAACCAGTCCTGTTCCTGCTGAGCACCAAGCGAGTTCCAAGATGGAAGATTAAATGTGCATGAAGTTGAAAAACGATATTTTCTGCAATTGAATTTAGGCAATCAAGTTCAATCATCTTGGTTGATGATAATCACCTGTGCATACCGACACCTGGGTAAACCGGCCAACACCAGCATAATCCATGGTCCCAATACTTAATTTAAAATATTCTGAACCTTGATAAACCAAAACCCTGGCAAAATTGACAGTATAATCTGGTCCCAAGCATGGTCGATTCACACAGGCTTCACTGTACATGATCTTGTATCATGTAAATCAAATCAGAAAGGGAGGGGGGGGGGGGGGGCAAGGAGGCAGATTTTTTTTATCGTATCAAAGCAAATACCAAGACCTGGTAACAGTAGGTTGCAGCAGATGAAGTACATGTAGAACTTCTAGCCCATAACAAGAGATCAAATAACCTACATGTAGCCATTACCTGAAATACACACAGGACCAACCAAACAATGTTTTTAACAGATTTAGAATTTATTTATTCAGGTACAAATATTTCTTTTGCAAAAAAAACCCAACTTACCTACGCCCATGGGCAGTGCTAGTCCCAGATGTTTTACTTGCCCAAGAGCTGAGAAGTTTACTAAATGGTTTACTCGACATACCTATTATCCTATGTACTATACAGACCTATACATTGTATATAATACAATCAAGTGAATCACACATGTGCTGCCCCCTGATATATCATTGTGCCACATGTATGGGGAATTACACCCAGGGGCTAACTGATTTCAAGCAAAACATCAGCAGACGTAAGATCGGAGTTCCGGGCAAGACTCCAGATCGCTATAAAGGTTATCAACGTCCAGAGTAAGACTATATTACGGCACCATTCAAACCCCAGCCTGGGAATTCACACTGTACCTCAGAGTTTATAAATGGACTGTGTTTATGTTTCCTTCCATGATTCTAGATCTCCCATCCTTTAATATGCCAGGCTCACAGACACACACTCTTAGAAATTGGTTGTGCAGTAATACCTCTGATGATTCAATAACAGGAAGTGAGATTTCACACCATAATTCCAGGGGGGTGATCAAATTTATTAGAACTGGAATTCATGCATGTAATATATCAATTGGAATAAATTTGATTTGGATTTTGTCTCCAAAATTGGGGGTGTGATATAGAAAGTGAAATTTATCACGATTAAATCTGCGGATGATCAAATGTATTAGAACATGAATTCATGCATATAATCCATTATTTCTTTGTTATTTCAATGATTTTAGAGGATGATAACATTTATTAGGACCACCAATTCAATTTCGTCCACAATGTTGAAGGTGATTGAATTTTGATAGGGGGATTGAATTATCAGAGGGGTTACCCTAGATCCAAGCGAAATATTGATTTTCTGTGTTGTGTTCTCTGTAAGATTTTAGTTGAAAAATACACATGAATGAATATTTTTGTTAAATGCCTGAAACGCAAACACTTAAAATCCTTTTATCAACTTCAATTTTTGTGGACACAAGTTATGGTCATTCTAAAACATCTGACCACTCACTATTATTAAAGTAATTAAAATAAAGAACTTATATTTATGATTTTGGACCATTTTGTCAACTTACTGTTGTAATAAATTTGACCACCCCTCAGATTTTGTAGTGGGAAGTTCCCTTCATGTGACTGAATTTTTGTGTTATACATGTACCCTATGAATAATATACATATGTGCAATTTGATATTTCATAAATCTAACAATGAATTTATTACGATAAATGCTCTAAGAAATCAACCACCCTAATGAATTCGATCAGCATCTATAGTTAGAAAGAATTTAGGTTGAGGTTTTTATTTCATTTATTCCCACTCTGAGGCCATTCACAGATTTACCATGACGACCCTGGAACATTTTTCTGCATTTAAGAAAATAATATAAATACATCTGTCAGAAATTTCTCCAAAAAAAATGCGCAAATACTGATAAAATAACGGACGGCCTGCAGTATTCATCTACATGTATGTTAATACGATTAATTTTTCCGCAGGAACATTATTGTTTAACCTTAATTGTTTTCACAATGTAACTAGAACAAAACATTTTTTTTTCTGGCCTCATCAACTGGATCATCCCAACATTTTGGTCTTGGTAATACTGTGATTACATTATTAGAGATAATAAATATATCACTAAGTATATGCAGTGCAATAATCTCTCTGGTAATTCAATCACAGGAAGGGGAGATTTTCTGCTGTTAATCAGGTGTGATCAAATTTATCAGAACAGGAAGTTGACAAAATGGTTCAAAATCATGCAGATAATCCAGTATTTCTTTGTTATTTCAATTATTTCAGAGGGTGATCAAATTTATTAGAAAAGCCGATTCGATTTTGTCTCCAAAATTGAGGGTAACTGAATTTAGATAGGGGGATTGAATTATTAAAAGGACTGCCATGTATTACACCTGTTCCACGACCGTGATAATGCTGATCAGATTGTAGTAAATTATGGCAGGTGAAATAATTCTGTGCACAGCTATTCTGCACAGACTGCTCATATGGTCAGTGACTGATCACTAAGAGTTGGAAGCCGTACAGTATGAATGCAGCCTACATGGGCTTTTGTCTAAAGAACCCCCCCATGAGTGCCTCTCTGCACCTGCATGTGTTATTGATAGAACAATCTGTTTGTCTGTTATCTTTTTCCAGCTTCACACAAGTGCTGAAGAGAGAAGAGGGGAACAGAGAGGGTCAGGCGGAGGGGATGGGGCTTGAAAGAGGAGGGGTGGAGGGGACGGAGAGGTGGAGGGGGAAGAGAGAGGATGTGACAGACAGGAGGGGCGGGGACAGATAGAAAGAGGGGCTGAGAGAATGAGGTGGCAGAGAGGGGGTTAGGCAGGGACAGAGAGGAGGGGGGGCAGAGAGGGGGTGAGAGGAGGCGGGTTCAGAAACGAGAAGGGGCAGAGAGGAGGAGAGGACTGAGAAGAGGGAGGAGGAGGGTGCAGAGAGTGGATGGGGAAGAGAGGAGAATGGGCAGAGATGGGGTAGGGGCAGGAATGGGGTGGGGGCAGAAACCAGGAGGGGCAGAGAGGGGGTAGGGGCAAAGGGGTAGGGGCAAAGGAGGAGGGTGCAAAGAGATTGAATTGGAGGCAGAGAGGTGGTGGGTGTAGTGGGTGGAGCAGAAAGGGGGTTGGGAAAGAGAGGAGGATGGACAGTGAGAGGGTGGAGACAGAGAGGTGGAGGGTGCGGAGAGATGAAATTGGGGCATAGAGGTGGAGGGCATAGAGAGGGGTGGAGCAGAGGGAGGGGCTGAAAGGATGAGGGGGCAGAAAGGAGATGACCACAGAGAACAGGAGGAAGAGAGAGAGAGGAAGGACAGAGGAGGAGGGGCAGAGAGGGGAGGAGCAGAGAAGAGTGGACAGAGAGGTGGTGGGGTAAAGTGGAGGAGGGGGCAGGGAGGAAAAGGCAGAGGAGGGTGCTGAGAGGGGTGGTGGCAGAGAGGCCTTGGAGCAGAGAGCGGTGGGAAGCAAAGACAGGGAGGGTGTAAGGAAGAGGGAGGTGCTCATAGGTATGGGGGCTGAGAGAGGCAGTGAGGAGAGGCAGTGAGGAGAGGCAGATAGGAGGAGAGGCAGAGAGGGGTTGGGGGCAGAGAGGAAGAGGGGGCAAGAGATGGGGTAGGCAGAGGGAGGAGGGTGCAGAGATGAAATTAGGGGCAGAGGTAGAGGCATAGAGAAGGGGTGGGGGCAGACATGACAGAGGAGAGGCAGAGCGGGGTGGGAGAGAGAGAGGACTGAGAGGAGGGGCAGAGAGAGGGTGGGACAGAGGGGATGAGGGACAGGGAGGGAGAGAGGGGGTGGGTCAGAGAGAGGAGAGGCAGACAGGAGAGGGACAGAGATGGGGGAGACAGGAAGGAGGGGGCAGAGTGATGGCCAGAGAGGAGATGGGAAGAGAGGATAGAGGAAAAGAGTTGGGGGAAGATATATATAATAAATATTCATATTAGATAACCTTGAAAGGAGGAGAGACAGGATGAGAAAGGCAGAGAGAATGAAGAAGGGGAGGGGAAACAAAGATGAATAGGGGTGACAGAGAATGGGTGCAGTGTAGCAGAAGAGTGCAGTGACAAGGTGGGGGAAGGAGTAGCGCGAAGGAGAGGGAAGCGGCAGAAGAGAGATGCAGGATGCTAAGTGAAGAAGAAGGGTGGCAGAAGGAAGAGAACAGTAAGGGCAAAGATAGAGGGGGGTAAGACGAGGGGTCAGGAAGGACACATCATGGACATGGTGAGTCATAGGATTGCATCTTAAAACTTAATTAGGCATGTAATGTTTGCAACCTTGCATGATGATTCATTCTCCAGGCACTAAACTTAACAGTTGTACATTTGGTGGACAGATCTTAAATGCAGTTCAAAGTATGTCTGCACACGTCTCATTTCGTATGTTGCATAATTAGGCACTTGAACTCTTGCAAATGTTATACTGGGGGAATGTTATGAAATGCTAATTCACTGAAAAACATGAACCATGCAAAGGACTAGGAACCCTTGGCCTTGTAGGGGTTTCTCTAGCCCAAAAACTCAATATTACATATTGTTAAAATGGAATATTCAGCATGCCAAAGGTACATGTACACAATTACTACAGTCGGCAAATCTCAACTGTATCATCTGATAAATGACAGAACTCAATTTCAAGCCTGAAAAAGTCTGTAATGTATATACATGCAAGTAAATGAGCAGAAACTGTCTGTGTAATTAAGAACAATATATGTGAAAATCAGAACTTTTTTGTTTTAACCTTTTTACTTTTGATGACGTGCAGTGCACGTCATTGCTTACCCTCCACATTCTGTTTATGACGAGAGCGTAGTACATCCATGTTTGTAGTCATTCTATGACATTGCTGTAACATCGGAGGGCGCATTTCTATGCATTGAGAGACAAGCTGGTCAAGCGACAAGGGAATTCCGTCATTACTGGCGGATCCCCCAACGTCACTTCCTCTTAGTTCAACATCAAAGCATGCATGCATGACAAATCTAAGTGTGCAGTATTTTTGTAAAGGCCGCGACATTACAGGTGAAACCAGGTTAAACAGTGAAAGGGTTAAATTAGTCTTTCATTTATCAAAAGGCCAGGAATACAACAAATTCTCACCCCAAGCCTAAGCACACTAAGGGCTTGAAACACAATGGGAGGGTAATTCCTCCATGACAAGCGAAAACTGAGTCAATGTTCTCCGTGACGTGGTTTGGCACATTTAGTTCGAGACAGGTCTGTAGGGAGATTTACAGAGCCAATCAGATGTAAACATGGTGGTGCATACTGCTAGAATAGACTGTATAATTAACAGTAAAAGGGAGGTAAGTAGGGCCAGGTATGACACTAATCACCCATCTATTTTTGTTTTCGCGATTTATTGATAAATACTGGAAGGATTTTATTGAACCTTCAAAATAAAATTACTATAATTCAGTTTATAATGGTGTGAAATGTCAATGTTGTATGAAAAGCTTACTCAGAAATGTCAACCAAAACTTCTAGAATAGCCTATCTGGTACAGACATGACAGAGAATAAGCTCGGGACTCCAAAGCAATCTCGAAAAAAGGTGGTATCGAGAAAAAAATGGTGAAATTACCTCAGACCAATTTTTATTACCCACGACCAGATGTGTTTAATGGACCAGAGAAAACCAATATTCATCTCGGTCTCGGTGAATATTGGTTTTCTCTGGTCCATAAAACTTTTATATGAAACAATCGCAATTGGTTTGTATTTGATGTTGAATGTTCATATTGAATGTACGCATTAAATATTCAAGGATGAATTATACCTAGAAGATTTTCGTTAAGAATATCACCATAATCGGGTCTGATCATGCAACTGCCGCTAGCCGCACAGCAGGTGTTCAAAGTGACGACAATCGTGCGACAGGCTTCGACAGTGACGTCAGCAAAAGTTATATTCACCAATGAATTTCACTTTTTGTGAGATATCACATGACGTTAAATGGATCAATCAAATGAAGGAATCAGTGCTTGTCATATAACAAAAAGTTTTATGGACCAGAGAAAATCAATATTCACCGAGACTCAGCGAATATTGGTTTTCTCTGGTCCATAAAACATATTATTATATTTATTAGAGTGTCTCCCTATATAAATTGTAATGAGATAAAACTGCATATTCTCCGGTCACGTGGGTGTATATTGCCCGCTGAAACTGCATATTCCACCCCGCATGGAATATACACCAAAGGGAGATAATTACAACAGAGGTCGCCCCGTTCTCCGTCTGGCTCGCGTTGCTAACAGCCGATCACGGAGCAGGTCGTCGAGCTGATTTTAGCTGCATTAATACAGCAGAAATAAAGTTTTCCCCCATCTAATTGTAAGTAGAATCGTACACAAGCACATTATTGGAGTAACTAACAAACGTCATCGAACAACTATACGCGTGTTGTGAGATTTACACGATAGTAGTGAAGCAGCTCCGAATCAGTGGAATCTCGTGCATGATAAATTATGTTGCAGGCGATTGCGCACTGAAAACAACCAACTCAGAAGGACTGCGCTCTTGCAAAATAAAACACCAAACAATATTTTGCTCGAGAGATAATAGATTAGCACAGAGTTAATTTGATAAATATAATAATGAAATTATTGCCTTGTTGTGAGGGGAATATGCAGTTTTGTTGCCCCTCGGCTGTGCACACCCTCGGAGGCAACAAAACTGCATATTCCCCTCAAAACAAGTCAATATTTTCATAATATTTATCTCATTGGAATCACATAATTGTATAATATGTTCCTACCTGGCAGTTGTACTTGCCGGTGGTTTAGTATTGAAGAGATCATCTTCAGGCTCTTCTGCAAACAGACTGTTACTGGAGCCTGACGGACTGGGATCTGCACTGTGTTTGAGCACCTCCACGGGCTTGTTTAGAGAACTGTTGGAGGATATGGCTGAGTGACTGGATTTCATGCTTCCTGATCGAGACTTCTCACCCTCCGACTGACTTCCCTGTTCATCCCGAGGAGAAATTACACCCAATCATTATGGTAATCCCTCCAATAATTCAATCCCTCCAATAATTCAATCCCTCCAATAATTCAATCCCTCCAATAATTCAATCCCTCCAATAATTCAATCCCTCCAATAATTCAATCCCTCCAATAATTCAATCCCTCCAATAATTCAATCCCTCCAATAATTCAATCCCACTGTCAAACTTCAATTGCCCCCAATTTTGGGGACAAAATTAAATTGGCTGTTCTAATAAATTTGATCGCCCTCTAAAATCATTGGAAAAAACCCCAAAGAAATAATGGATTATCTTCATCATATTGAACCATTTTGTCAACTTCTTGTTCTAATAATTTGATCACCCCAAGATTTTATGGTGAGAAATTTAACTTCCTGTGATTGAATTATTAGAGAGATTACGCCAAATAAAAATCTTTGTTTCTGGTCAAGAGTGTAGACATGTCAATATTTTGGGGGGGGGGGGGGGGCTTCAGAGTAGGCGAGACTGAGAGGGCAATTCCCTCCCTCACAGAGTTGGATATTTTGAAAGTAGATGAAAATTGGTCCTAACTTTGGGAGCAATTGAGCGGTGTAAGATTGTAGCAATTGAACTTCAATTTGTGCAAAAATGTCTTTTAACAGTGGGGATCACCAGAACGTACATTATCTGGTGATAAATTTTCATGCCCTGTTTTTAGCGACAATTCAGAAAGATATGTGACAAGATGAAGATTTTTGTTTTTGTTTTTTTGTTTTTCCTTTTTCCGCAAAACCCTCTCCCCTCCACCCCCAACTTGCATATACCCATGCTAGTTGGTGAGCGTGTAGTTCTGAACCGAAAGTGTCAACCCTAATTCGCCTTTCGCACTCTAATTCTTGGACAAAGGTTTCAAGCTGGCATATCAACGGGTACACTGATGCTATACTCCTCACTAAAATGTGTGGTACGGGTACACTGATGCTATACTCCTCACTAAAATTTGTGGTTCATACTATTCCTCACTTTTCTGTGGCTTCAGTATGGAGAAAATTTTCAATCAGTGATAAGTACTTTCAACTTGAAGTTGCCAAAATTATTATCAATGTAAGCATAATGTCTTGTTTCTACGAAGTAGGCTATCATCTGCAAATTGTCCGATAATGATTGAGTCCATCCGAATCCTTTCGTCGGCAAAATAAGGAGAACCGTTGACATTAGAACCTTGATATTTTGTATGAAGGTGCATTAGGAGACTGTTGCCAGCAAGATCTGAGCTGACCTACTTTTGATGAAAATTTCTGGTGATTTTTGATGAAAATCACTGGTGACTCTGGCTTGGGCTGTGCCCTTCTTAATATAGGCAGGATTTCAACTTGGGGCGGGGGAATTTCCAAGAGCTCAGTGCGCGTCGGATTCCTAATGCCTACCCTGCTTCGTAGGTCCTGTGACGTTACGTCACACTGCCATGTGATAGAAGATAATCTGATGCATCTTTACAATATTTAGACCAGTCAGCAATGGTTAAAAATCTGCCCTTTGATGTAGATGTAGGCTGGGGAGAAAGATTACGAACCACAAACGTACACTGGAAATCAAATGTCAATACACCTGTCAGGTCGCCGGTGCAAATCTCTTGTCCATAAGTTACAGTGCAAAAGAGGGATTGAATCCTAGCGCCAAAAATTAAAACCCTTTTGTTCTTGTTAGGGCATGCATGTGTAGTTTTGAATGTGAGTGTCAACCCTAATTGTTCTCATTAGTGTCAACAAGTTTTTATATGTTACCTCCCTTGACCAAGACATGAGTTATCCACCTTGGATTAGTCAGTCATGTGGTATTGCGTGTCTGCTATTTGTGGGAATATGAATGTTCCCCAAACATACTGCTTTATGTACTTCAAAGATTTGTAGATTGACAGGTATACGTACTTCATCATCAGAGATTTTCTCACCCATCCTCTGTTTGAGAGCAGCAGCCAACGGATTTGGAGCATTACCAAACATGGACACAGCACCTGCTGGCAGCTGTAAGAAAACACAGGGGAGATAACCCTTCAGCACATCTCATGACAAAGTAGAAATTTTCAAATACACCCCCTTTTTTCCATGTATGCTCACAACAAAAATATATTTAATTACTTTTTTGTTATTAGACACAAGAGAAATAATATAGAGAGCTTCTTGGAATCAGGACATGAGTTCCTTGAATGGCATATGCCGATGATCCAAATGGGATACACCATGCCCAGTTTAGTGTTCTAATCCGCACGGAGAGGAGTTCTGATTGGATTGGCATATACTATTCTCTCTGCAATTGGATTGGCATGCCATATGTCATCCATTCTCTGCCGAGTTCGAAAAAGGATGCCACAGAGTTCCTAGGGTTTCCAACTCAGCGCATCATGCCATTCCATTTGGAATGCCTTATGCCAGTTGCTTGCATGCCCCAATTTCAATACGCCCCCCAAGGAATGTATGAAGAGCGAAAAGTGAGGAAGATATTATTATTTCCCCGAAAGAAACAGAATAAGTTACAGAATTGTACTGAAGAACTGACAACTGTCATGAACAACACAATTATGTATTAGGGCGAAAGGAGTTAACTTTCGGCCTGGAAAAAAAATTAAAATCCATTTTTTTTCCCCCATCTGATTTTTTTTTTTTTGGGGTCTAATTAGCGAATTAGACAACAATAATATGCAAGTAAGTTAAAATTCTTCCACATCTGACTCATGACAGCCTGGACAACATGGTACCAGTCAAGGTATTACATGTATTTCCATGGAAGAAGCCGTTAATGTAATTAATTGGCCCAGGCTTATTAGCTAACATGTACATGTAATTAAGGATACGTTTGTACACCCCTTGATATGGTGGAAAGGGGTTTTCGAAGATGAACGGACGTACGGATAAACATGATGTTGACAATACCCCAAGGCATTTTTCTGGGGAGTATTTCACCGTAAACAAAGTACTTTTTTTTTTGCCTAACACAAACCTTTTTCTTTGGTTTATCTTTCTTTTTCTTCACAACTACCGGTTCTGGTATTTCTTCCAATGGATCAATGGTGACACTCTCTCCAAACAAATCCTCTTCTTCGTCTCCCCCAAATAAACCTGGGGCTGGCTTAGAGGATGGTTTAGAAGCAGCCTTGGACTTCCCTACAAAATGTTAGAAATTCAATGTCAATGAAATAGCCACCCAGAAAAAAAGTTAGTTCAATCTCAGTGATTTTTTTATAGGCTTCTGCATCGAGAACAAATACATTTGTGAGGTAAGTTTGGTACATCTAGACAGAGTCATTCTTGATATGGTGCTGACAATCAATTCATGATAAATTGACACAGTTTGACCTGGTGACCTGGAAAAATATAGGTCAATCTTGCTGCTTTTCAATAAGTTTCTGATCTGTGACCAGACTTTCAACTATATTGCAGTCATTCATGACGTTGGGTCCTATTCTTTTTCACACCCGGGAACCACACGGGCGGGGTCCTATTCCTTTTTACACCCGGGAAACCCACGGGTGCCTCAGTTAGTCACCTCTTACGACAAGCTCTCTGAGGAGCTGAGGCCTATTCTCACACTGACTTGTGATGTGCACAACGACATCGCAGGTCAATCCCCGTAAGCCCCACAGGGCCTGATCTGTGACCAGATGCATGTGTGATGTAATTATAAGTTTGGTATTGGCACAGTTATTCTTGAGATATGGTAGTAAAGAGAAATCAGAGATGGACAGATGGATGGATGGACAGTCATAGATGATGACAATATCCCAAGGCCAAATTTGGCTGAGGGCTAAACAGATAAGGATTAATTAATTCAGCCAATAAATAATTTGGTAAAACAATTGCAAGAGAAAATGTTTATAGAATGAGTGAGTGAGTGAGTGAGTGAATATGATTTAACATCGTTTTCAACTATATTTCAGTTATATCACGACGTTGGGTCCTATTCCTTTTCACACCCGGGAACCACGCGGGTGGGATCCTATTCCTTTTCACACCTGGGAAACCCATAGGTGCCTCAACTTTAGTCGCCTCTTATGACAAGCTCTCTGAGGCTTATTCTTACCATGACCTGCCGTGTGCATAACGACACCACAGGTCAATCGCCGGAAGCCCCACGGGGCGAATGAGTTAGTGAAGGCCTAAACAATTGATTTATAAATTAAGTTTAAAGATACTATCTAATTAAATTCTCATTCTTACATGTTGCAAGTATCGTCTTACAGACTTGGACTGAAGGTCACATCCAGGTACTTTATGCATAGTTAATGCATAGTTAATGGAGGAAGAGGGGGGATTTGGCTTGATGTCACACTCAAGGTTGTTTGACTCATATCGTGACAGTCAGTTTGGTTGGTGGCAAGTAACTGACAAACTATCAAACATGGACCAGCTGGGCTCGAACCCCGTCCTGCTTCAGCGGTGTGACGCTAGCGGAAAACTAGCAAAGTGCCTTAGACCACTCGGCCACTGAGGGCCCCTTGAATTGTTAATGTTCTGAATGAAGCTTTATGTCACATGGTTCCTATGTCTGTGCACTCAAACTAATCAGGAGATGATCTACCTCTCCTGTCTCCCTCGACATGCCAGATGCATTGAAACAAGATAGAGTTCAATGCCAAGACTTCGACAAAGTGATCGTGCCATCAAAATCTAAACACTTCAAATATTTTGCGAAGATTTTGATTGGAAGTTCACTTAAATTTGATCATCCCTAAATCTAAATTAACGTAACGGGTCATGTATATAACCTATGCTAGGTGTCTCCTCAAAGTTCGATGAGATTGTGACCGAAATGGAACAAGTTTGATTCTGAAACCTGGTCAACATCACATGAGCATCTGGTCAACATCTGATCAACATTACAATGACATCTGGTCAACAGCACATCAACATCTGGTCAAGGAACATGTCAACATCACGTTAAAATATCGTGAACATCCTGGTAACATCTGGGTAACACCATGTCGACATCTGATCAACATCATGTTGACATCTGGTCAACCTCATGTTGACATCTGAACAACATGTCAACATAACATTGACATCTGGTCAAATCACATCAACATCTGGGACAACATCATGTTGACATCTAGTCAACATATTCACATGGATATCTGGTCAACATCTGATCAACATTACATCGACATCTGGTCAACAACACGTCAATATCTGGTAAACATCTGGGTAAGATCATGTTGACATCTGATCAACATGTCAGAATCTGATCTACACCATGGTAGCAGAGTACATACCAGTTTTTGCTGCAGGTTTCTTAGTAACACTGGAGAATAAATCTTCCTCCTCATCATCAAACAGTCCCCCACCCCCAGATGGTTGTTTGGCTGTAGGGGCAGATTTCTTCTCAACTCTTTCCTCTTCATCTGCGTCTTCTTCCCGGGTAGACTCCGTAAACAGCTCATCATCACCACCTGAAAAAGAGTACTGATGCATGTATCTGCATAGTTTAGCTTGCAAGGCTAACATTGGGGTTTAGTTTAGATGGTGTAGTGCGGGAGAGGATAGTTTTAGCCAGGTGGTGGAGTGTGGGTAGAGTGTGGGAGGTGTGGAGTGTGGGTAGAGTGTGGGAGGTGTGGAGTGTGGGTAGAGTGTGGGAGGTGATGGAGTGTGGGTAGAGTGTGGGCGGTGGTGGAGTGTGAATACCGTGTGGGAGGTGATGGAGTATGGGTAGAGTGTGGGATGGGGTGAAGTGTGGGTGAGTGAGTGAGTGAGTGAGTGAATAGGGTTTAACGTCGCTTTCAACATTTTTTCAGCTATATCACGACGGGGAAGGGAAGGGAGGGGAGGGGGAGGGGCAGGGGTACCTACTTGAAACAGAGCAGATCTAATGCTGCCATTTTTATAGTGCTGTCCCACTGAAATATCATGCCGTAGGCAGACATGACACCCCACTCAGTCACATTATACTGACACCGAGCGAACCAGTCCTTGTTCTATCCTCTTAATGCTGAGTGAAGTGTGGGAGGGGATGGAGCGTGGATACAGTGTGGGAGGTGGTGGAGTGTTGGTAGAGTGTGGAAGGTGGTGAAATGTGGGTAGTGTGGAATGTGGGTAGAGTGTGGGAGGTGATGGAGTGTCAGAGGTCGTGGAGTGTGCACAGTTGATAAAGTGTGGGGGGTGGAGGAGTGTGGGAAGGTATGAAGTGTGGGTAGAGTGTGGGAGATACAGGCGTGAGTGAGTGACTGAATAGGGTTTAATGTCACGTTCACCATTTTTTTTCCAGCTATATCACGATGGGAAAGGGAAGGGAGGGGAGGGGCGGGGGTATACCTCTACTTGTAACAGAGCAGATCTAATGCTGCCATTTTATAGTGCTGTCCCACTGCCGTAGGCAGACATGACACCACACTCAGTCACATTATACTGACACCGAGCGAACCAGTCCTTGTTCTATCCTCTTAATGCTGAGCGTAAGTGAGGAAGCAACAAGTTCCATTTTTCAAGTCTTAGGTATGACCCGGCCTGGGATCAAACCCAGTACCTACCACTTACGAGGCCGACGCTCTAACCATTAGACCACCGCAGTGCAGTAGGGAGATACAGGAGTGTGGGTAGAGTGTGTGAGGTAGTGGAATGTGTGTAGAGTGTGGGAGGTGGTGAAGTGTGAGAAGGTGAGTAGTGTGGGTAGATTGTGGAAGGTGGTGGAGTGTGAGTAGAATGTGGAAGGTGGTGGAGTGTGGGAGTGTATGTAGTGTGGGTACAATGTGGGGGTGGTGGAGTGTGGGAGGTGGTGGAGTGTGAATACAGCGAGGAAGGTGTTGGAGTGTGGGTAGACTGTGGGAGTTGGTAGAGTTTGAATACAGTGTGGGGGTAGTGGAGTGTGAATACAGCGTGGGAGGTGGTGGAGTGTGGGTAGATTGTGGAAGGTGGTGGAGTGTGAATACAGTGCAGGGGTGGTGGAGTGTGGGAGGTGGTGGGTGTGAATACAGTGGGAGATGGAGTGGGGAAAGGTATGTAGTGTGGGTAGAGTGGGAGGTCGTGGGTGTGTGGATAGAGTCTGGGAGGTGGTTGAGTGTGGGTAGAGTGTGAAAGGCTGTGGAATGAGGGTAGAGTGTGGGGGGTTGTGGAGTGTGGGAGGTGGTGGAGTGTGGATACAGTGTGGGAGGTGGTGGAGTGTGGGAAGGTATGTAGTGCGGGTAGAGAGTGGAAGGTGCAGGAGTGTTTGTCGGGTGTGGTAGGTGGTGGAGTGTGGATACAGTGCGAGGTGATGGAGTGTGGATACAGTGTGGGAAGGTAGGTAGTGTGGGTGGTGTGGGAGATGCAGGAGTGTGGATAAAGTGCGCGAGGTGATGGAGTGTGGATACAGTGTGTTAGATGGCGGAATGTGGGTAGAGTGTGGGAAGCTATGTAGTGTGGGTAAAGTGTGGGAGATGCAGGAGTGTTGGTAAGAGTGTGGGAGGTGGTGGAGTGTGTGTAGAGTGTGAGAGGTGGTGTAGTGTGGGAAGGTATGCAGAGTGGGTAGAATGTGGAAGATGCGGGAATATGAGGGTGGAGTGGGGGATACTTAATTCACTTCAAATTTTCTCACAGAATATGTTCTGCATTTTATCCAGAATAAAACTTGCTAACTTTCAAGGCCAATTAGTGATAGTGATTGTATCTAACAAGCATAGCATAGATAAATACAGAGCACCACTCTGCAGGGTTCATACACTTACAGCCGGGAAAAAATTCCAGGAATTTTCCAATTCTTGGAATTTCCATGATAAATTGAACAGGAGTTTGACCTCGGACAAAGGTGAGCAAATTTACGTGGAACAAATTTTTGCAGATGTGGAATCAGATCACCAGATGGAGGCGAAGTGTATAGTGTTTCCAGGAGCTTCAATATTTTTCTTTCCAGGACTTTCCAGGTGAATTTCACTTTTTTTGTGGTTTACTTTCTTTACCTCCACTACTGGTATTTCTTCCATGGATCGTGGTGTCGATTGGGGCTGGCTTAGAGGATGTGGTGTTAGTCAATGTAATGAGCCACCCAGAAAAAAGTTAGTTCAATCTCAGTGATTTTTTTATAGGCTTCTGCATCGTGTGAGGTAAGTTTGGTCATCTGTCATTCTTGATAACAATCAATTCATGATAAATTACACAGTTTGACCTGGTGACCTGGAAAAATATAGGTCAATCTTGCTGATTTTCAATAGACTTCTGATCTGTGACCAGGCTTTCAACTATATTTCAGTCATTCATGACGTTGGATCCTATTCTTTTTCACACCGGGAAACACACGGGCGGGGTCCCATTCCTTTTTACACCCGGGAAAACGGGTGTCAGTTAGTCATACGACAACTGAGGAGCTGAGGCCTATTCTCACGTTGACCTGCGATGTGCACAACGACATCACAGGTCAATCCCCGGAAGCCTCACGGGGCCTGATCTGTGACCAGATGCATGTGTGATGTAATTATAAGCTTGGTATTGGCATAGTTATTCTTGAGATATGGTAATAAAGAGAAATCGGAGATGGATGGATGGACAGTCATACAGGATGACGACAATATCCCAAGGCCAAATTTGGCTGAGGGGTAAACAGATAAGGATTAATTAATTCAGCCAATAAATAATTTGGTAAAACAATTGCAAGAGAAAATGTTTATAGAATGAGTGAGTGAGTGAGTGAGTGAGTGAGTGAATATGATTTAACATCGTTTTCAACTATATTTCAGTTATATCACGACGTTGGGTCCTATTCCTTTTCACACCCGGGAACCACGCGGGTGGGGTCCTATTCCTTTTCACACCTGGGAAACCCATGGGTGCCTCAACTTTAGTCGCCTCTTATGACAAGCTCTCTGAGGCTTATTCTTACCATGACCTGCCGTGTGCATAACGACACCACAGGTCAATCCCCGGAAGCCCCACGGGGCGAATGAGTTAGTGAAGGCCTAACCAATTGATTTATGAATTAAGTTTAAAGATACTATCTAATTAAATTCTTATTCTTACATGTTGTAAGTATCGTCTTACAGACTTGGACTGAAGGTCACATCCAGGTACTTTATGCATAGTTAATGCATAGTTAATGGAGGAAGAGGGGGGATTTGGCTTGATGTCACACTCAAGGTTGTTTGACTCATATCGTGACAGTCAGTTTGGTTGGTGGCAAGTAACTGACAAACTTTCAAACATGGACCAGCTTGGCTCGAACCCCGTCCTGCTTCAGCGGTGTGACGCTAGCGGAAAACTAGCAAAGTGCCTTAGACCACTCGGCCACTGAGGGCCCCTTGAATTGTTAATGTTCTGAATGAAGCTTTATGTCACATGGTTCCTATGTCTGTGCACTCAAACTAATCAGGAGATGATCTACCTCTCCTGTCTCCCTCGACATGCCAGATGCATTGAAACAAGATAGTGTTCAATGCCAAGACTTCGACAAAGTGATCGTGCCATCAAAATCTAAACACTTCAAATATTTTGCGAAGATTTTGATTGGAAGTTCACTTAAATTTGATCATCCCTAAATCTAAATTAACGTAACGGGTCATGTATATAACCTATGCTAGGTGTCTCCTCAAAGTTCGATGAGATTGTGACCGAAGTGAAACAAGTTTGATTCTGAAACCTGGTCAACATCACATGAGCATCTGGTCAACATCTGATCAACATTACAATGACATCTGGTCAACAGCACATCAACATCTGGTCAAGAAACATGTCAACATCACGTTAAAATATCGTGAACATCCTGGTAACATCTGGGTAACACCATGTCGACATCTGATCAACATCATGTTGACATCAACCTCATGTTGTGAACAACATGGACATCTGGTGGGACAACATCATGGAGTGGTGGTCAACATCTGATCAACATTACATCGACATCTGGTCAACAACACGTATCTGGTAAACAGTAAGATCATGTTGACATCTGGTCAGAATCTGATGGTAGCAGAGTACATACCAGTTTTTGCTGCAGGTTTCTTAGTGGAGAATAAATCTTCCTCCTCATCATGTCCCCCACCCCCAGATGGTTGTTTGGCTGTGATTTCTTCTCAACTCTTTCCTCTTCATTGCGTCTTCTTGTAGACTCCGTGCTCATCATCACCACCTGAAAAAGAGTACTGATGCATGTATCTCATAGTTTAGCTTTAACATTGGGGTTTAGTTTAGAGTAGTGGATAGTTTTAGCCAGGTGGTGGAGTGTGGGTAGAGTGTGGGAGGTGTGAAGTGTGGGTAGAGTGTGGGAGGTGATGGAGTGTGGGTAGAGTGTGGGAGGTGATGGAGTGTGGGTAGAGTGTGGGCGGTGGTGGAGTGTGAATACCGTATGGGAGGTGATGGAGTATGGGTAGAGTATGGGATGGGGTGAAGTGTGGGAGGGGATGGAGCATGGATACAGTGTGGGAGGTGGTGGAGTGTTGGTAGTGTGGAAGGTGGTGGAATGTGGGCAGAGTGTGGAAGGTGGTGGAGTATGGGTAGAGTGTGGGATGGGGTGGAGTGTGGGAGGGAATGAAGTGTGGATACAGTGTGGGAGGTGGTGGAGTGTGGGTAGAGTGGGGAAGGTGGTGAAATGTGGGTAGTGTGGAATGTGGGTAGAGTGTGGGAGGTGATGGAGTGTCAGAGGTGGTGGAGTGTGCAAAGTGGATAAAGTGTGGGAGGTGGATGAGTGTGGGAAGGTATGAAGTGTGGGTAGAGTGTGGGAATACAGGAGTGAGTGAGTGACTGAATAGGGTTTAATCAGGTTTAATGTGGAATCAGATCACCAGTTATCCCAGGAGGCGAAGTGTATAGTGTTTCCAGGAGCTTCATTATATTTTTAAGCATTTTCCAGGACTTTCCAGGTTAGCGATTGAATTTCAGGAGTTTTAAAGACTTTCCAGGAGGCGTATGAACCCTGACTATAATATTGTACAAAGTATAGTCTTTACCTCCAAATATGGATATACCTCCTGCTGGTACTTTCTTCCCACTCTTAGTTCGTGGTCGACTGATTTCTGTTGGAAAAAAACCCAGAATCCTAGATTAGTCGGGAAAAGTATCAATCTTAAGAAATTACAATTTGGAATAATTTTTGAGAGAAAGAATAACTTAGCCATCAATGTGAATCAAACCAACGACTGTAGGCAAATCTTTTCTCTCGGTATATTGCAACCACATCGCAACACCTCAAGAAAGAATTGACCTACATTGGGACGATTCACGAGAGAATTACCTGAGAGCTGGCATTACTGAGATGATAAGAGCAATTCTATGGACTGGAGGGGTCGCGGGTTTGATTCCTACTGACAACTACAAGTTTTCTTTCTCTTAAAAATTATTTCCATGCATACATACAGCACATAGTGGCTTGGGTAGCAGTGGGTGTCTTCATCGATGTTGTTGCGACTATATATATATATATTTTTCCAGAATATAATTAATTCTGATTGGTCAGTCATGACACGCCTCCGACAATGAGGTCATACACTTATCAGCTTCCGGAGGCGTGTCGCGACTGACCAATCAGAATTGAGAACGAAGCCCGCCATAATCTCACTGTTCCTAGATGGATGGACAGTTACGTTGGATTTTGAATCGCCCGGCAAAGGTAAAAAATTGCACAAATTTACTAATTTGACGACGGGAATATATAAAGTGATACTTGTAGAATATGCTGATGTATTTTGTTGGTGGTAAACCGTTTATTTCTCGATTCACCCAAAGTGCGTTTCATGCCTTGTTGTGGATTTATATAAAGCATGGGGTTATATAGAGACCCCATATTTCGACACTTCACTCTTGTTTTGCGGGCCTGTGGGCCACACCTACCACCATATCAGGAATACTGATGTACGGTAACTACTGAGAGAAGACATCACACTACATACAGTCATTGGGTATGTTCTGATTGGCTCGTCTCTGGTTTGCTGATGAAATTTAAACGTCAGATTTTGAATGCTTTAGGTTGGCGATCTATCGAGGCTACTTCGAAGTGCGAACAGAGAAATCAGCTTGTGTATGAAGATGCATCTTCACAAGTCCAGGTAAATACTAAATCCTTGCAGAGGGTTTACCTGGATATTTTTGGTGATTTCTGAGTCAATGTCTCTATTATACAATCTCGCATCTTTCATTCCCCGAGTTTGGTTTGAATTAGCATGTCGGTATCCCAAGACCACAGTTTTTGCTTTGCCCTTGATGTCGATTTCATCTTGACATCAAAGCAGTTTGGCCCACGATTTTATCCAAACCTGTCACATCTCATACCTCTCAGGGGATTGGTCTATTCAACTAGCTTAGTGCGTTCACTGATTGGGTTGATTTAGAGGAAACCCAAGATCTATTTATATCCAGAACTCGTATGGGTGACGAACCAAGCCAGTGTATCCTAACGGATCGATCGATACACTGGCTCACCAGAATGATGAAGATGGCGAAGTTGGGTATTAACTTTGTTCAATCTTAAGTTGCCTGTTTACCTTTAGGTTTTTCTTCTTCTTCCTGGTCCTCATCTTCTTCCAGCACCGCCTTTTTCTCTCTCTTTTTCTCCGACTTACTCTTCTTGGGTGTATCCGACTTACTCTTCTTGGGTGTATCGAAGTCGTCGAAAAGACCCCCCGAGTCTTCATCCTCATCAAACAGTCCTTTACTACCAGAGAACATACCCTTCTTACCGAACGGTGAGTCCTCTTCTCCTTCATCGGCCGGTGGTCCGAACAGATCTCCATCTGATTGTCGTATGAGAATAAAGATTATTTTGAAAACTGAAACAGGTCAGAGAGAGCTATCTCTCTTAAAATGGAGATAAAATTTTTTGTTTACTAAATAACTTTCGATTTAATTCTTCATCTCTCCCAAAAGTCTTCAGGTGACATAGCTTATATATTCTTACATGTTGCAACAGGGATGGCTGTGGTGGATGTCTCTCAGCTCGATAATCTTCTTGACATTATCGGGCAATAACAACCTTTTTTACCTCCATTTTAGAGAGGTAGTTCTCTCTATCCTGCTGAAGGCAATTGGACAGGCAACCGTGATAACATGAAGTTCACGCCCCGCTGGACGGAGCAGTTCAATATGTGAGAATACAGACATTTCTTGACATCATCGAGCAAGATAATACAGATCAGTGTAAAAAAAAAAAATAAATGCTCTTCCAGGGGACATAACTGGTTAAGCAACTCAAATGATAGATTTGTCTCCCTTCAGCCATCTTGACTTCTATACAAGTTAGTGTTATATTAAATGACCGGAGCTTGGTTCACAGCCCCTTCACAGTTTGCGGTAAAACTCATGCGATACGATCCCGCAAAAGTTTGCATGAGTGTTTCACAAAACCCTGTGCAATATACATGTAGCACATAAATTTGTGAACATTTTGTTGGTAGGTGTTGTTGAGAACTTTAAAATCAAAAGTTTGTGCAAATAAACATAGAAACTTACGAATGAACTGACAGACAGACGGACCAATCACTATAATGACTATGAAGCAATACCAACCTTCAGCTTCAGTTGATTTCTGCTCTTTAACTGCCTTGGATTTGCTTTTAGTCCGGTCTCTGTGTTTGTGGTGGCCCTTTTTCTTTCCTTTGCCGGGTGATGACTCACTTCGATCTCTTTTTGCTATAAAACACAAATTGGTAAACAAATGCCAACTTCAGGGGCAAATACAGCTTTTTAATTTACAAAATGACTCATCCCTCCCCCGTAGATTCCAGCAGATCGATTGTCCTTTTTGGCAATGTATGTAGCTTCACTGCCTTTATTGTGTGATTTCCCTGTAGTTTGGACTCGACTGCGAGACATTAGTTGTGTGAGTGATGCTTGCTCTTGCCGTCAATCTGAGAATCCCAAGATTTTGCGTGATTTTCAACGAACCCGTACCGTGTTCTTAGAGCTGCACTGTAGGCCAATCTGCACAGTGTTATGGCTTTGATCAACAGTACAGACTGAACTGTTGACACTCATGAGAACAAGGTAACACATTAAAAGTGGGGACATCTGCTGAATTCAACAACAACAACAACATGCATTTGCTTGACGCGAGAGGGTAATACAAAACATTCCATCATTCAATGGTTGATCAGCAAAAAATACACGGGTAGACTAAGATATCGTCAAAAATAGCTCTTTTTTTACACGTCCTCTAATTTGGGCTTTTTAGCTCTAGGACCTGTTAATTTGGACGCCGGTAAATGGTACGTAAATCTGCATGTATACGATCCTGAACTGGAATATGTACACAACCAGCCTCTCATTTTTAAGGAGATGATCACTCTCCTTTTTCCCCTAGGAGAGTTATTTATCACTCTCCTGGAAAATGAAAATGTACTGGAAAGTAATACCGGCAAGACTGAATAACTCCCATCATACAGAGATCACTATCACAACACAAAATCTAGGAGGGAGATCAACAGCTCTCCCAAATTATATAAGCACGCAGGGCCGTAGCCAGGATTTACTGAGGGGTGGTTCGCCTTCACTCCAAAAGGGCACATCAGGGGGTTCGCTGTATGGGAAAAGGGGCAAATAGGGGGTTCGCTTCAGTTTGAAAAGGGCATTTATATGAGAAAAATATATAATATTATGCCGTCTTGCATAACAGGAGCCTATGGGCTTCAACATATGCTCGTACAACCTGAACAAAGCTATTATGGGAAAGTAATCAAACTTAAAGGTGAAATGCAAAGGTTTTCAATATTTTCATTTATATATTCTTCGTGGGCTAGTTAATGATGGAAATATCAGCCTATTTATTTCGTTTGGTTTTATTTGAAGTATTTTGTCTCCTGGTAGCTTTTGAAAAGTGCTTCAAAGTTGGCATCTCAAGCCCGGCCAATTTGAGAAATGAAATCCGCGTCGCTTATCTGCCCTTGTTTGACGCTGTTTTGTGACGTCACATCAGACCACCTGGCCGAGCGTCAATACTTGTAACGTTCAGTCTCCGGGCGGCTGGTCTGACGTGATGTCACAATCAAGGAAAGATAAGCGATGACGTTTTGCAAATCTGAATTCACCTGTGCTAGGAGTATCAACTTTTAAAAAGATTCTAGCAGACAAAATAATTTAAATTTAACTAAGTGAATCAGATAGACTGGTATTTCTATCATTATTCAACCTATATAAAAGGTAAAGAGGAGAATCTAAAAACCTTTGCATTTCACCTTTAAAGGTGAAATGCAAAGGTTTTTAGATTCTCCTTTTCACATTTTATATAGGTTGAATAATGATAGAAATACCAGTCTATCTACTTTACTTGGTTTAATTTGAATTATCTTGTTCGCTAGAATCTTTTAAAAAATTGGTACCCCTAGCACAGCTGAATTCAGATTTGCAAAACCTCATCGCTTATCTTTCCTTGATTGTGACGTCACGTCAGACCAGCCGCCCGGAGACTGAACGTTACAAGTATTGACGCCCGGCCAAATGGTCTGATGTGACGTCACAAACGAACGTCAAACAAGGGCAGATAAGCGATGCGGATTTAATTTCTGAAATCGGCCGGGCTTGAGATGCCAATTTGAAGCGCTTTTCAAAAGCTACCAGGAGACAAAATACTTCAAATAAAACCAAACAGAGTATCTGGGCTGATATTTCCATCATTAACTAGCCCGCGAAGAATATAAACAGGAAAATATGAAAACCTTTGCATTTCACCTTTAAGAAAACATAAGAATGACGAACATAGTAGTATCAGGATGGTAAGTCCCCTAATAATTCAACACCCCCCCCCCCCTTTCACCCCCCCCCCAATCAAAATTCAATCTCCCCCAACTTTGGGGACAAAAACAAAATTTAAATGACTGTTCTAATAAATATGATCACCCGCTAAAATAATGACAAAATAATTGATTATATGCATGATTTTGAACCATTTTGTCAACTTCCTGTTATAACAAATTTGATCACCTTCATACATTTCACGTTGGGAAATTTCACTTTCTTTGACTAAATTATAATAGAGGGATTACTGTATACACACTTTTGTGGCTCACAGCGGAAATATAGAAGGAAATTTGCCAAAATATAGGAGAAATATTGGAATTTCCTTAATAAAATATAAAAAATAAAGGAGTGTAAGACAGGTCACTACTACATTGTAGGTTCCGAACTTTTGTAGTTTTCTGGTGTTTGATCAAATTATGCTGAATATAGTCTTGGTGGTGGTGGTGGAGGAAACCAGATCTGCTGCTTGGTTAAAAAAAGAGAGATTTAAATGTTCTCATATTTGCCGAGCAAAGCGACGCAAAACATTTTTCTGAAATGTATTTCCTCATGCCAGTTTGAATCATTTCAGAGCATTGGTGAAAGTTTTCATGAGAAAAAGTCAAAATATAAGAAATATAGGCGGTTTTGAGTAAAATATGACTCAAACATATAGGAAATATAGGAGGCACTTACAGGCCTGCAAAGGTCAATCCATGGTTCGAAATTGATATATAAGCATTGGGAAATACTGAAACTATCGTCATATACACTGTATGAATGTCTAACCTTTATGTTTTGGTTCTGGACTTTCAGCCTCCCGTTCTTCCCCTTCTTCCCCTTCTTCTTCATCACTCTCCTCTGTTGGAGGTAATTTCGGTGCAACTCCAATTTTTGCAGCTAGTTCAGAGGTGAAGTCCACAATGCCAGCAGGTCTCTGAACAAAAGTAAAACTGGCTTGTTACTATGGTTACAATGTTGTCTGATCATGGTGATGAACCGATGCAATTAAAAGACTACTGTGATTGGCTAGACTTGTTAGTACACTGTAGTTGGTTGGTCAAAATCTACCATGGTTGGCAGATTCTGTATCATAATGTGATTGGGCATCAAATCCAGTGTGATTGACTGGACAAAATTTAATCCAGTGTGATAGGCTGAACAGTGCTAGGTTAATTAACATGATTTCCTGGCAAGGCTAGTCTTCTGTGATTAGATGGACAAAACCAGTCGATTGTGATTGACTGGACAATGCTAGTCTATTGTATTTGGCTGGACATTGCTAGTCTACTGTGATTGGCTGGACAATGCTAGTGTACTGTGATTGGTTGGACAATGTCAGTCTACTGTGATTGGCTGGACAATGCTAGTCTACTGTCATCAGTTGGACAATACTAGTCTATTGTGATTGGTTGGACAATACTAGTCTACTGTGATTGGCTGTACAATGCTAGTCTGCTGTGATTGGTTGGACAATGCTAGTCTATTGTGATTGGTTGGACAATACTAGTCTACTTTGATTGGCTGTACAATGCTAGTCTGCTGTGATTGGTTGGACAATGCTAGTCTATTGTGATTGGTTGGCAATGCTAGTATACTGTGATTGGCTAAACAATGCTAGTCTGCTGTGATTGGCTGTGCAATACAACTTCTGTGATTGGATGGCAATACTTGTCTTCTGTGAAATTGGCTGAACAATTCTAGTATTCTATGATAGACTGGACAATTCTGGTCTATTGTAATTGGTTGGCATGGTTGGACACGGCTTGTCTACTGTAATTGGTTGAACACGGCTTGTCTACTGTGATTGGCCGAACAAAGCCAGTCTAACGTTATTGACTGGCAGTTAGTTCCCGTCAAACTATGAAGGGTTGGGGTTTCGTGAACAGTTAATATTCTTAACATTCCTGATGATTCTCAGTTACACAGACCTGTGGCTTGATATCCTGTTCATCGTCAGTACTACCCTCCCTCTCAGAGTCTAATCCCTCCTCATCAGAACCTTTACCGCCAAACAGGTTCCCGTCACTGTCACTCTCCCCCTAGTGAAGGTAGAAAAGTGGATTTCAATAAAGTACATGTATCTCTTATATCAATGTCATTCAGACAGGAGTTAATATCAATAATCAATATTCTTAGGCACTTCTCTTGGCAGTAATTAGTACAGGGTGGGTGGTAATTAGTGCTGGGAGGGCAGGAATTAATGCTGAATGGATGGTAATTAGTACTGGGTGGGTAGTACTAATACTGCTAGGTGGATAGTAATTAGAGTTGAGTGGGTGGTAATTAGTGCTGGGTGGGCGGTCTTTAGTGCTGGGTGGGCAGTAATTAGTACTGGGTGGGTGGTAACTTATGATGGGTGGGCGGTAATCAGTACTGGGTGGGTGGGTGGTAAATTAGTGCTAGGTAGCAGTAAGTTATGCTGGGTGGATGGTGATTAGTGCTGGGTGGGTGGTCATTAGAGCTTGGTGAGCAGCAATTGGTGCTGGGTGGGCATAAATTGGTGCTGGTTAGGCAGCAATTAGTGCTGGAGTGATAGCGCTGGGTGGGTGGTCATTAGAGCTTGGTGCCCGGCAATTAGTGCTGGGTGGGCAGAAATTAGTGCTGGATGGACAGTAATTAGATAGCGCTGGGTTGGCAGCAATTAGTGTGGGGTGGGCAGTAAATTGTGATGGGTGGGCAGTAATTAGTGATGGGGAAGCAGTAATTAGTGCTGGGTGGGCAGTAACTTATGATGGGTGGTCAGTAAGTAGTGTAGAGTGGGCGATAAAATAGTGCTAGGTAGGCAGTAACTTATGCTGGGTGGGTAATAAATAAAACTGGGTAATCAGTATTTAGTGATGTGGGATTAGAACCAGTGAACCTCATAGATAGGTACAAAATCGCAGCAGTACATGCAAATGACTGAAAATCACTCAGTCACATCAGCTAACAGTGTTCGGACAGTACTATTTATACATACCTCTGTTGACATGGTGACGGCACGTCTACTTCTCCTCACTGGTTTTTCCTCTTCAGAACTCGAGCCAGTCTCACTGTCTGAATACTGTAAATGAAGCATGAATACATAATGAAATTAACTTTGGGCTTTAATATAATTAAGAGTTCTCCTCAATACAAACGTAAATTCGGACTGATCAGTAACATTTAGTTTTTCGACTGAATGGTTCAGCACAGAGGAGACACTATTAGCCGGATATTTAGACAAAAAATATCAGTTCTAAAGTGAGTTTTTTAATTCTTGTTAACGTTTTAAGATGTATAGATCTTAACTTTTAGCCCCAAGATGACGCCATTTGACACCTATTTCTGAATACAGCAGAATGTGATGAAAATGTATGGAATGCGGGTAATGATACAGATGACGATTCAAGCACAGTTAACATGTCTGATGGAAAAATATTTGGTATCATGATAATATAGATACAGAAGTTAACTTCAAGCGTTGTCTCGGACTGGCTTGCTGATGAAGTGAGTGTGGGCACAGCGGCAGTCTGAGTGATCTTCTACCTAGCTCAAGCCATGAGCAGTTGAAGATCCTATTTGTCTTTAGACCCGAGTTGCCCTCGAGTTTGGTTTATGGTTTTTACCACATCTGGGAGGAGGGAGGGAATTTGGCTTAATGTCACACTCAAGTTTGTTTCACTCATATGGTCACAGTCAGTTTGGTTGGTGGAGGAAGCCGGAGTACCCGGAGAGAACCACCGCCCTTTGGCAAGTAACTGACAAACTTTCACACATGGACCAACTGGGCTCGAACCCGTGCCGGTTCAGCGGTGTGAGGCTAGCGGTCACCAGCGAAGCGCCTTAGACCACTCGGCCACCGAGGGCCCCTACCACATCTGGTTTGAGTTTTGAAGTCTATGCAAGTTCGACAGCAATGCTGTAAGGTCACGGAATATTCTCTGACGAGTACTTGACATGAGCGGCGGACAGACCATCACTTGGCCAGACTCGTCATCCTTTAGCCATGCTTCATTTGAACCACATTCATGACCCCATGACCTCTCCGCATGTACCCATATTTGAGCAAATAAGAAACAAGGCAATGTGTCATATATTTCATCCCGTTTGAACTAAGTTGTATGTATCCATGATTGATTTGACTGGAGGGACGCACACAAACCAGATGCAATTTTCCAATACAACCATTACCACTCATTTTGGAATTGAAGGACTTTTAAAAATTATTTTCAATCTTTGGACCATTTTAGATTATTGTGATTTTTGAAATAAATTGATCAGCATATTGGAAATTGATCACCCACGATTTTTGGAGAATCTGACTTTCCAAGAGGAGCATGAACCCTGTAAGTTACACTGAACACGTAGGAGTAATATTTTGCTCATACCTCGCAGCGGATTGGTGTAATCAGCTAGCTTAGCGCATTCACGGATTGGTTTGATTTGGAGGAAACCCATTGATCTATTTATATCCAGAACTGGTATGGGTAACTAATCAAGCCAGTGTAACAGATCGATCGATACACTGGCTCATGAGGATGGGTTGAATTGATCCCCTGAAGTTTTGCTATCAGTCTCTTTCACAGACCTAGTGAATCTCTATACTTATACATAGTTTGTCTCTGTCATGTATGTAGTCTGCTCACCTCTGGATCAGACTCCGACTCTGATTGGTCCTTTTCATCTTCTTCAGCTTCACTTTCACTTATACTGCCATGTGACTCCGATTCCACATCTGGAAAATTACAATTAAAAGAAGGGAACATAAATAATTATAAACAAAAAATTAGCCAAATTGGAACAAAGAACTTAAAATATCTTGCACAAGTTGCACAGCATTACATGTACAGTGAACCCTGTGCAAACTGACCATGCATTATAGTGTCGGTTTTGACAGGGTTCTGGTTTGTCAAGCTTCAACAGACCTTAAATTAAGTATTGGGACCCATAATGTCGGTATTTAGAGGTAGGCTGGTTTATCCAAGTGTCAGTATTCGGGTCATTCTCACGGAAAGGCGCAATTCGTGTCACTCGACCCAAATTTTCTTCTAACCCCAATTTTGGGTAAAATAGACCTGTAACTGGCTGTAGTGACCTACTTGATACCACGATAAAGTTGCCAAAAATTCTTTTGTTCTATATTATTCTACCTTTTTGGCAACCAGCCGCATCTGTTCTTTCAATATATGAATATATTTTTTACAATGGCAGATTATCTTGTGAAAATGGCATGGGCAAAGGTCTGTAACTGGTTTTCGGGTCATTGGTGTTACTGTAACTGAAATCGGAGCCAAAAAGCGAAAGCTTAAATTAGAAACAAAGATTTGCCACCAGGCGGCTTCTTTTCCAAGCGCGGGTAAACTTGAGATTCCATAAGAAGTGTTTTATGAAACTCTTTTCAGTATTTCAGTCATTTCTAGCTCCAAATTTTCAGCGTATGTTTATTACCGGTCAATGGTGTTACGTGTCAGGATCAACATGTAGTGGCTCCCGAGTAAAAATATTAACTGGTAACAAAGAAATGTGCGCATGCATTACAAAATCATTGTTCTTGGACCGTCACGACAATATACGAGGGAGCAACAATGAATTCCTTCCAAAATGTCAGTGATGTTACCTGTCAGTGGTGTTACTATTTTTAGGGTAACACCATTGACAATTATGATGATTTTGCTCCAAATTTCAGTACAACTTGAATTTACCTTTCTTCCAAATAATACTAAGTTAAGGAGTCTTGTCATATGCGTGTTTTGCCCCTAGATCGCTTTCACTCACGGCTACATTTTTGCCTCTATGAACAAATTGGTCACTGTTGTTACACGAGGTCAGTGGTGTTACTCGAGGTCACTGGTGTTACCAGGTTGTCACTGGTGTTACATTTCAGTTAGATAACTATTTGAAGAAGAAGAGGCAGTTTTATCAGAAGGCTTTCCATATACCTGTTTTGTCCCTAAATATTCTTCACTTGCAACTGCATTTTTGCGTCTATGAACAAATTAATCAGTGGTACGTGTTACATGAGATCAGTGGTGTTACCGGATTGTCAGTGGTGTTACGGATGCAAGAATGGTCTTGAAATTCAGAAACACTTATTTAAGTTGTCCCATATTTTGAAAAAGAAACAAACTCGATTAGTTTAAAGTCAGCATCAAGAATAAATAGGTTTTATTATACAGAATCTACATGAATGGTTGATACATGCGGTCCAATTGGCTGATTTTGGTGAGCTAAGTAGCATAATTAGGATAATAAAAAGAAACTTGTTTTCCTAACTTCAATATTTTTTCATCATTAGTCATAGTTACATGCAATCTATTGCCTAGCATGTGTATATCTTCCTATTTCTGTTCTCTTAGTGCCCAATATACTGATCATTCCTGTGTAACACCACTGACATTATTGAAGACAACTCCACCGTTAAGTGTTACGAAAAGTTCATTGTTCGGAATGTCTGCATTTATTGTATGCATTATGAAGAGTTTTGTCAATGGGGAATCTGTTGAAATCAAATTCTGTAGTCATTGGTGATGTTGATTTTGACATATTTCCCCAAGTGAAATTGTACCTTTCTGTGAGAATGACCCATTCACATCTGAATGAAGCAAATCATTTTTACCTTCTGCACGAACTGCTTCAATCTGATTTGGCCTGAGTGATTTGATGTGTACAACAAAATGCGGAGAGGGGGGAGATTTCACCCACTCTCGATCTTGCTCAATATTTTGGTTATCCAGGAGGCTAAGAAGCTTACCATCATAGGTTTGGGTGAAACTCAAAGACAGTGTATAGAAAGATCTAAGACAGCCACTTCTGTGACATTACATCCACATCATAGTGACATCACAGGGACATCACATTCACATCACAGTGACATCACAATCTCATCACATCCGCATCACGGTGACATCACATTCACATCACAGTGACATCACATTCACATCACAGTGACATCACATTCACATCAGTGACATCACATTCACATCAGTGACATCACAGTGACATCACATTCACATCAGTGACATCACATTCACATCACAGTGACATCACATTCACATCATAGTGACATCACATTCACATCAGTGACATGACATATCAGTGACATCACATTCACATCACAGGGACATCACATTCACATCAGTGACATCACAATCACATCACATTCACATCAGTGACATCACATTCACATCAGAGTGACATCACATTCACACCAGTGACATGACAGTGACATCACAATGACATCACATTCACATCTCAGTGACATCACATTCACATCACAGTGACATCTCATGGACAAAAGTGACATCACATTCACATCACAGTGACATCACATTCACATCCCAGTGACATCGCATTCACATCACAGTGACATCTCATGGAAATAGGTGACATCTCAGTGATATCATAATGGCATCATAGTGATATCACAATGGCATCATAGTGATATCATGACATCACAGTCATATCATAAAGACATCACAGTGATATCATAATGACATCACAGTGATATCATAATGACATCACAGTGATGTCATATTCTGAAGAGGCCAATATTTTTAATTTTTCATTTATGTAAGACATCACTTCAAAATTAAATTGTTGTAAATACATGTTCACAAACTAATGGTTTATTGACAACATTCTAGACAAGTGTCTTATGGGTTTCAAAATATGCCTGTACATGCCTAACTATAACACTGTAAAACATGGGTTATATATGCATATATACCAAGTGTAAACTTCATACTGGTAGTATTTTATTATTATATTTTTCCAGCATATATGTTATCAATAAACCAATAGTTTGCGAGTACCTTGGGATATGACAGATGGTTAACTGATAATTAAATGATACAGTTTCACAGGGGGGGGATTTGGCTTAATGTCCCACTGAAGTTTGTTTCACTCATATGGTGAAAGTCAATTTGGTTGGTGGAGGAAGCCAGAGTACCCGGGGAGAACCACCGCCCATCGCAAGTAACTGACAAACTTCCACACATGGACCAGCCGGGCTCAAACTGTACCGGTTCAGCTTTGTTAGGCTTGCGGTCACCAGCAAAGCGCCTTAGACCACTCGGCCACCGAGGGCCCCTCAGTTTTACAGAGGAGCGAATGGACAGTAAATTCACTCACCAGAGGGCGCTTCAATCAGTCCGACGTCATCCTCCTGCATGAAGAGAGGTGTGCCGATGATATGGGGGAGTGGCCTCATGACATACGGATCCTGCCAAAGAGATTGTATACATGTTAAATTTGCGTAACAATAATAAGTGGAACTGTAAAAGGAGCTCTTTGATTGGCAGTGAATTCTTACACTTCTCTCTGAAAAGCGATGAAAATAGAATTGGATTCTTTGGCATGTTTGACAATATATCAGCAAAAAATCAGTTAAGTTTTGATAAGTTTGGTGAATAATACCTTAAGCTATAATACAGACAAGCTATTGTCTCTTTCAAAGGAATTTAACCTTGACCTTTGACCTGCCAAATAAATAGGTCTCTTTAAGATCACATCGACAACACACCAGTAAAGACTCGAGATGTTTGCTGAATCAGAACTACTATACAGAGCGGATAATTTTAGTTATGACCTTGACCTCTGACCGATTGATCTAAATATCAATAGTATGAGAGCTATTTTTTCAATATATCTTCAGTAAAAACTTGGAGTGGATTGACTGAATGCTTTCGTAGTTATCGTGGTAACAAGAATTTGTGAATATTACATGCACACACGGACATACAGCAATTCTGTATTCTCTGATCGGGGTGCAGTGGGGAATAATAATAAAGACTGCTTGGTTTGACGTCCCCTGACTTTATAAGGTGGAGAGTGTGTATAGAAATTCATGTTGGCCCAGAAGAAATCTTGTCCCCATATACGAAAATGGGGAAAGAGCAAGTTATTGTCTGAAAATAAAATGTACACATGACCAACAGGTGGTGCCATCTATGGGCAGATGTTGACAAACTGGAGCATTAGGGGGACAGATTTCGATATCCGTCAAGGCTTTTTAGGGCAAATAACGACTGATTTAAGGTTTTTTAGGGCGATTAATGACTGATTCAATTTTGTCCACAAAATTAAGCCTAATTGCATTCTAATATTCGGAATTATTAGGCGATTTTAAATACCCATTCGTTGTAATCCCTCCAATAATTCGATCACAGGAAGCGAAATTTCTCATCGTAAAATCCGGGGGTGATCAAATTTATTCGAAACAGAAGTTGCCAAAATTGTCCAAAATCATGCAGATAATCCGTTATCTGATTATTTCAATGATTTTGGAGGGTGATCAATTAGAACAGCTGATTGAACATTTTCCCAGAATTGGGGGCGACTGAATTTTGATAGGGGGATTGAATTATTAGAGGGAGTACATACCATATGCTTTCAATATTAATTACCTTAGCTTCTAGGATTGGATCAGCTCTGTATGGAATTTCCTCATCTTCAGAGTCAGAATTTGCTGCATTCATGTCCAAAGTTTCGAAGGCGTCATCAATCACATTGATCCCATATTTCAGCGCCTCCGTCACCTTTGGAATCAATTCTGCTTCTCGCTGTTCACGTGTTTTCTCCTGTATCAATAATTAATAGCATAGAGCCTTTTTTGAGAATGAGAAAACATTAACATCATTTTTTTTTTCTCTTTTTTTTTTTTTTTTCATGGATGGATTTTATTTTTTCCCAAAACTGGAAGCAATACTATTCTGACATTATATGGACAAGGCCAGGTGAGCGGAAACTTATCTACCTGCGGAAGAAAGGGGTAAACTTCGAATGCTGATTTTTATTTATATTACCACCTCTAACCTTGAAAAACTATAAAATCCACCCGTGAAACAAAAGATAAAATTGGTGTAGCCTAAAGCGACGATCAAATAAAACTCTAAGGTAAGTCAACAATCAAACAAGAATCTAAAAGTGATAGATAACACATCAAGGAACTGGTACATGTACATATTAAAATTTATTCAATAAACTGATTGCTCTCAAATACCCTAAATTCAAATCTTCTCTCATTCGACTAGAACTATTTTCTATATATAGATACTGTGCAAGAGTCGAGTGGTTTCAGTACAGGCCCAATGTTGTATTCACTAAAATTTGACCTTGATGAGATACATCAAGTTCAGTCAAATTGGAAAGTTTCTTGCATATGGTTGCATATAAAGAATTTCATGGAAGATTAAACCCTATATCTAGATCAAGTAATACCAGAGGCAAATCAAGAACAAATTTAGCGAGCCTGGGTATAATCCTTCAAAAGGTATCACCAATACTAGAATTTGACCTGGATAAAATAGGCCAAGGTCAGTCATCTTCAATAGGCTTCAGAACCATTCCCAGTTGCATATGTCATGCCTGACAATAATCTGTCAAGAGATATTGTCTTATCAACCAAGATAGACAGACAGGCAGGTGGACAACCCAGACCTTTGGTCAAAATTGGCCGAGGGGTTAAAATTAATAGCATTCCTCTTTGCTATCACAATCCACATCTTTGAACTGTATTTCTCCATGATTTACTACTTTTCAGCCACAGTGACCTTGACCTTTGACCGTTTGACCTCAAAATGAATAGGGTTCCTCTTTGGTTATGGGTAATGTGTACCTCAAGTTTGGTGTCAATCCATCATGTGGAACTGGAGATATCGCACAGCTTACAAAAGTAGACGGACAGAAATCACGATTGCAATATACATGTACGACCACCACTATCGATGGGTGCAGAAAAAGAGAATTAGTTGGAGAAATGAGAATTGATGCTACAAGTTCATCCTTACCTGATCTTCTGGCTTTTTGTCTTCAGCAGTTGTCCCTTGGCTGACATCTTCATCATAAACTCTCTGAAACATAGAATGTTACAGGTACACTTTAGGCATGTTAGGTTGTTGAAGAACAAGTACATTGTAGTTGATGGCAATAAAAAATTGGCGACAACATTTGACAGTCTAGTACTCCTGTATATCACTGAAACATGGCGGTAATCGTTGACATAGATGGACATATTACGTCATGTTATATTCAATGTTTTAACTTACATTTTCCACAAATTGTGTGTCAGCCAACATGATAAAGTCATTGAACACATTGTTCAGTCGGACACCTGTAATCTGAAAAATAAAATAGATTTGAGAAATTTGGCCACTCGGAGAACATACCACTTTGTATTGAAGATCACATAGTAATACTTTTGAAAAAAAAAAACATGACAGGCCTTTAAAACTGAAAGCATTCATTATTAAATGCCCATGAAAAAATCTTTAAATTTGCCCAATCCATTAAAGTGATCGTAAACCCTCAAGTAAAGTTTCCATCAAATGAAAGACCATTGCGAACAGTGTCGGAAAATATTTATTGTAATTTTTTACGATTTTATTACACAGAGAAGCTGCAAATAAGCATGGTATTCTATGGTGGTCTGTTGCAATCATATCTAGGTCCGGTGACGTCACACTGCCTTAATACATATATTTCAAACTGTACATGCACTTTCCAATGCTTGATTCAAGCTTAAGGTGTGTATACTTTGAGTTTCAACACAGACTCACTGTTCCAATGTGCATGTTTCAACAAAATCGGGGAAATTTAATGCAAGATTCAAATTGACTTGACACTTATGAGTTACCATCTCTCCGATTTTGGTGAAACATGCACATTGGAATAGTGAGTCTGTGTTGAAACTCAAAGTAGCCTATGGGACCTAGGGACAATAACTGGGAGCAATCACCGTTCGAAGATTATTATGTGTTCGGATAGGCACTTTTCACTCGTTGATGTTGGACTGTGATTGGTCGCCAGTCTGACATGCGCGACAGATTTAAGATACAGACTGTCCCAGATCTTAATTAGCGACATGACCGATAGAGGAGCAGTTATTAAATCTGAGTTTTAATCAGATTGATGGTCACTTATGGCTGATGTCTCTCAGGTCAAATTTATTATTGAATTTATTGGTCCGAGACTTCTTTTTTTACCTCCATTTTAGAGAGGTAGTACTCTCTAATCTATTCGAAGCTCACATTTCATATTTATGATCATAAGTTCTTGAATATTACATGTATATAAATTTACCTTAGTTTCATGAACCAGGCTGTCAACTCCTTTCTCAATCTCGTGAGTCCGAGAGATCATCCGTTGGGAAAACTCTTGAAGGAAGAGGAGCAACTGAATTAAAAAATGAACAATTTCATTTAGTGAACATCATGTTAATCAAGGTAGGAGTTACACAATGACATCTGAAATACTTGTTACATAATCATAACACTGATCAGTCAATATGACACAAAATGATGCAACATAACTAGACTGATACCTTGGGTCTGATGCCACGTTTTTTCAATACTGCTTTGTCATTTGTGTCTTAAACGTGTTACGATAGGCATCATTATTCGAGAAAAGACACCGATTTGTTGTTCAGACCACTACCAAGTATCTTTCAATGCAAATGAACATACACTAACTTTTTTTATCTTCTCTGAGCCATATATCATTTTAACGCTAGCTGATATCTCTATAAAGAGGTACGTAGTAATATATACCCCTGAGTCCCCTGCCAAGGACCAGTTTCCCGCTTCTTTACGCATCTCATCCACTGTCCATGCTCGTTCCCACGATCTGTCGCCATCGCCAGTTGTTGTTGGTCCATTTGTCTGTGTGTATAAAAATGTGGGGAACAGTTGTGAGTCTATTATATGTGTACAACAGATACAAGTCTATCAAATGTGTACAACAGATAGTCTATTAAACGTGTACAACAGATACAAGCCTATAAAATGTGTACAACACAGGCCCGTACGCAGGATTTCTAGCAGGGGGGGTACGATTTCATATAAAGCGGAATGTGAGTCCCAGCAATGCGCGCTACAAGCGCGCCACGCTAGGGGGGTCCGGGGGGCATGCTCCCCCGAAAAAATTTGAAATTCTAGACTTCATTTGGCGCATTCTATTTCTAGCGCCTTCTAAGGGGAAAATGGTGCTCTAATATAGCTGCTGCTGTGTTGTTTTTATAGGGTCCAAAAACGTGAAAATAACTGAAAAGTATGAACCATATGGGGAAACAAATAACAACAACGGTCGTTAATTCAGGTAAAAATACAAGCAATACTAGCACTGGTTTATTTCACTATTAATCATCACTGTTTTCTTGTGTTGTTGGACACACATAATACACGAGAAATATAACTTCCTGGATTAAGGGTCGATGCAGAACTCAATAATCCTGAATATACCGCGTAACCGTAGGGCGGACCAAAAGTCAACTTTGTGCGAGTCAGTGGCGGCCGCACCCCGCGAACCTCCCCTACGGGCCCGCAACAGATATGAGTCTATTAAATTTGTACAACAGATATGAGTCTATTGAACGTGTACAACAGACAAGACAGATATAGGAGTCTGTGTACAATAGATATGACTTTATTAAATGTGCACAACAGATGCGAGTCTATTAAATTTGTACAGCAGATAGGAGTCTATTGAATGTGTACAACAGATATAGGAGTCTATTAAATGTGTACAACAGATAAAGAGTCTATTTAGACCAGAAATAGGCCATTTTCAAAGAAATAATATGAAACTGAAAAATTTGCTTTTGTGTTGTATGGCAAAATGTGTCGTACGGGACAGAAGGCAATCATTTAGGACCAAGCTGATGCGCATTAATATCTCGACCATATGTACTATTTACCCCCCCACACACATTAATCACTGATCATCATCACGTGGGCCCAAGTAAACCTTAGCTTGCTGCTCCAAAACAACCCATGATGCAATGCACAACCTTGACAGCCCTTCTCACTGTCTCAAATGTTTACATCAGAAAAGTCAGTGACCAATGACATGCATGGAAGTTTGTTTTGGTGAAGCAAGGTTGACTTGGTCTGATAATAGTAATAGAATCCGGTTTTTCGTGATTTATCGAAGTGTTCGTAGGGGGTGGGGGGCCGGGGGGAGGGGGGGCGTGCATTTGCCCATGTTGTGAGACGTATCTAAAAGCTGACCGTACTCACGGGAGCCGAGTCGCTCTCCAGTACGGTCCCTCCGGAGGACGGTCTGGTATTGTCTTCTCGGCGTGTGTGTGATCGATATACTGAAGTATATAAATTCCCTAGTCCAGCTAAACAATGACTTATCATATAAGTGTGCCGTAACTTGGATATTTTTTCGAATATCGGTAAAAAAACACAACAAACTTAATTCGATTTTCAAAACGAGCGCACATGAAGGGAGACTTGTTTGAGAACAACCAAAAGTCGACTTTGACCCGGCATGCACTGACAGCATTTTGTTGATACACATGCTGTGAATGCATGTCGATTGATTAAATTCGTTCTTTGGAATTTGCTTTCTTTGCCATGAGTTTTATCAATATTCAGAATGATAATATAATAATTGATCAATTGAGTCAAGCACATGGCCAAAAATATATATATTCTTAAATATTTAGGAAATATTTCTTTTAAACTTCATAACAAAAATGAAACATATCATATCAGAAATTATGTCATAGCAACATTATTTACTCACTCTCCCGATCTTTTAACCAATTTCCCAAAAACTTATATTCTTATGCTATACCGGTTTTTCATATAAATACATCAGCAATGGATACAGTTGGGTGATATATAGCTATAAACAACAAGCTGACATTGTGGTCGATCTGCTTGTGGTATCTCTCTGAGAATAAGACCGACAGCATGATTAATACAAGTGCCTCCATAGGCCCATTCCAGGGAAAACAAAATATTCTATAATAAACACATAGCAAAATTTGTTTAAAACCAATTGATGCATATTTTCTGACCATTTGGTTTTCTTTATTAGTTAATTGTTTTATTTGGTTAATTTCTATATCATGATAGTTTTTGTTTTTTGCTTCAAGTGAACACAGTTTATTTATTTAAGTTTTGGTAAGAATGTCGTAATTTTTGAAGCAAGGTACTAGAATGTATGGGCCTGTATATTATATAAATACTTTCAAAAATAATGTATTCGTTTCAAGTTCAATTCAAAACAAGTTTTGTTTATTGTTATCAGCATGAAAACCTTCAGTTTATCTGTAGGCCTACATCATGTACCGATAATAGTTTCGGATAGAAGGAATTTTATTGTTAACTTAATGTTTGAGTGAAGCACATCGGGTATACATATCGCAAAAGCATTGAAAGGATGAATTGAGTACAATGTAGTTTCGGCTCTTCAGAACTGTTTTTAGGCATTTTACACAAAAAAATATTTTTGATCACACACATACAATTTATACCTCATTTGAAAGCTAGGACCTGTAGAAGAAGAAAAAACTTTACAGAATGAAAATCCGTCCAATATTCGCTGATGTCAAACATTTTGAAGTTCCGGAAATGACGATTCCCAAATCCCATGGCACAAAGGAATTTCAGCTTTGAAAGGATGGATATCGTTAAATATTCGCTCAATTTCCATAATTTTTGGAACACGCGTACTTCAAGTGTCACTTTGTTAAAATATTCCTTCAAGTATCCTGATTGGTTAATAGTAAGCTCCTAATTTGCATATCATTTGCATATATGTATCAAATTTGCACCCAAAACTATGTTTTCGTCCATTTTTAATTGATAAAATCAATCTGTATTAAATTTTTTTTGCAGGGATTTATTAATTTACTTGTAATTATGTAAGATAAGACAGACAATATACATCTGAAGTTTAATTATCAATAAATTATGCATAAATTTGCATAAATTTTTGAAGTCAAACAGTTGTATTCTAAGTGTTATACCTCTGATTTTGGTGTTCATATCGCAAGACATCGATTTTAATACCACTAGCGTCATGATTTGTTTGCTATATATATACCAGGACAAAGTATTTCATGATAGGACTGCTGGATGGGAGCAGGAAGGGGACTTCTGTGGGTAGAATGAAGGAATGTCTAAACACCCCTGTAACACCGAAAACTTATGTCGGTGAAATTGCACATGTGAATTGGATATTCCTGTAGGTTCATCAACGCAAATTCTTGTCTTAAAGCTACAAGGTGAGGATAAAGATGGTTTTGTGTTGAACGCAAATTGGTTGATTCTTGAACGCAATCATTTTCGCAGTGCATACAGACTAAACTTAATACAGAACAGGAACGCACGAATGTTATTTTTTGCAATAAGAATATATTGGTGAGATATGTAATAGTTTGAACAAAATGACGTCTGGCGACTAAAAAGCAGTCACATGGCTTCAAAGTAAAGCCCTCGTGCACCTCAAATTCAGACTAGAATTTGGAGGATTCTAAGACGTAGCCTTGGAATGTCAGCCGCATTTTCACTGCAGATCGATGTTCTCGAGGAAACTATGAAGTACCCACACAGACTTTAAGCTCGGGAGCTGTGATGACAGATCAACTCAAAGAAGTAACTCATCTGATGTTAATGAATGAGCTTCAAGGGAATCTGATGGAGTAAACGTTTCTTCATGGGTAAACATGGTAAATGCAAGAATACCCAGAAAAACTAACCTGTAATGCCCGACATTCCCACCCAGACAATAAACCAACATTTATTTGTCAAATGACATGTACAGAGGGTGCGCACAACTATATGAAACACATGTTTGAATTATATGTCCGTTGACAGAGAGAGAGGACATTCAGTAATATAGAGACGACCAAACATTCGAATGTCAATAAGAGAACAAAGCAACAAAATGAAACTGCTAGATGTACAGTGTATATTCAACAGAACTTAGAATATTAATAAGAAAAACAGAGCAGAAAGGTGTGTTAAATAAAATAATATGAAGACTCTGTTGAAGGGATATGAATGAAGGTGAAATGTTAATTTCGTTATGCTAGAGGAGGCGATGTCCACAATCAACCTCAGCACTAACCATGAGTGGTATGCTTCCACCAACAACCGTGGTGAATCTCTTATTTAATCGTGTTTTATCTGAATGTTTCATGAAGATCTTCATTAATGTCTTTCTGGATACAACTCGCACCAACAAGCGTGGTTAATCTCTCCTATTTGATCATGTTTTATCTGAATGTTTCATGAAGATCTTCATTAATGTCTTTCTGGATACAACTCGCACCAACAAGCGTGGTTAATCTCTCTTATTTGATCATGTTTTATCTGAATGTTTCATGAAGATCTTCATTAATGTCTTTCTGGATACAACTCGCACCAACAAGAGTTCTGTCCAAGTGAACAAGAATAATCCAGATCAGGGCGATTTCATACTGTTTTATATTTATGGAGATAAAACCAATTAATGGGACAAATAACACAATGTTGGGCACAACTCGCACCAACAAGCAAGATGACACATGTTTCCAGCCTGCAGTTTTATTTCCCAATGTTATTTATGTTCGTGTTGAATGGAGATGAATCTAATTAATGCAGTCCATGTTGGGCATAACTCACACCATGCAACAGTTAAAGATGAGTCAATTACGATATGTTGGCAGTTGCGACATCCACCATCGCTGACCACCCATATAGTATACTTCACAACAACCGTTCTGTCCAAGTAATGAGTTTAGATCCATATTAATCTGATATGGTTTTATTCTCTCAGTGTTATTACATTCATTTTTGACATCAATGGGAATGAGTAAGAGATGGAGATTTTTTTTTATTAAAAAAGATGCATTCGAAAAGAAATTTATTTATTAATTTCCATAATTCTTTGAAAATATACGTATCTACCATCCAATATCCCACCAGCCAGGCAAATGCGCTTGTATCACTGATGCTTGGGTCTGATGATTGAAGCATGACTCTGACTTGAAAATAACAGAATTTTATCAATGCTCACATACAGAGATATAATAAAAGATCCATCATGACCTGTGTTATGCCATCTCCAAATATTCGTCATCATCTGTTATACGACTACAAACTATATTATTGAAGATCTTGCATATGAATCAT
>JAVTVY010007533.1:0-43711 GCA_036873755.1 Hanleya hanleyi | reverse complement strand
CATACAGAGCCATTGCAGATTTTATGATTCGTGGTTGCATGTTGATATAGGCCTTCTGTAAAGTCTCTTCATCCTGTCCATCTGCCTGGATAGCAGCGGCGTGTGCGTTAATAGCGTCGTCCACAATGCGATACCAAAATGACGACTCCTCTTCGTCCGTGTCTGAATCACCCAAACTTTCGCTTTCCTCGGATGAGCTAGTGCTGTCCGCATCAGACCATGAGTTTTCAGCGCTGTCATCGCCATATGATGAGTTCACGGTATCCGTATCATCGCATAGACTCTCACTGTCTACATCAGAGACCTCGTCGGTGTCTTCATACCCATGAATATTCTTCCTATGTCTGATCATATCGTTGTACCTGGTGAACGATCGGTGACAGTCTGAGCAAGAATAAGACATGTGGAACTGAGCGACAAAAATGAAGTGAGTTAGTCTTTCTAATAGTGTTGTATTTATGAATGATGATCGCAGCGCCATCTATACACCGATATGAACTCACGCTGTGCATGGATGGGGTCCTATCCGATTGGTTAATAAGCCTTCACGGCGTAATGCTTTGACATATCTCTCTCCCTTCACGTAAGGCGCTAGCATCCCTCATCGCCACCAACGTCCGATAGTAGCGGGCGTTTGCGCCCACAAGCGCCCGCAAACGCCCGCAAGCGCCCGCAAAAGCGCAAGCAACGCCCGCAAGCGCCCGCAAAAGCGCCCGCAACGCCCGCAAGCGCTCTCAAAAGCGCCCGCAACGCCGGCAAGCGCCCGCAAAAGCGCCCGCAACGCCCGCAAGCGCCCGTTTCAACGCCCTTCGATATCTGAGAGAAAGAGAGAGATCACGGGGCCGTCAACACCCGGTGGTGGTGGTGGGCCCTGGTGACGAAAAGTGGAACTAGTGGGAGATAACTCCGGACTTGTGAACGTGTTGATCTCTCTCTTTTTCTCAGATATCGAAGGGCGTTGAAACGGGCGCTTTTGAGGGTGCTTGCGGGCGCTTTTGCGGGATAATAAAATATATGAAAACTTGTGAATATGCTGATCTCTCTCTTTCTCTCAGATATCGAAGGGCGTTGAAACGGGCGCTTGCGGGCGTTGCGGGCGCTTTTACGGGCGTTGCGGGCGCTTTTGCGGGCGCTTGCGGGCGCAAACGCCCGCTACTACCGGACGTTGGTGGAGATGAGGGATGCTAGCGCCTTACGTGAAGGGAGAGAGATATGTCAAAGCATTACGCCGTGAAGGCTTATTAACCAATCGGATAGGACCCCATCCATGCACAGCGTGAGTTCATATCGGTGTATAGATGGCGCTGCGATCATCATTCATAAATACAACACTATTAGAAAGACTAACTCACTTCATTTTTGTCGCTCAGTTCCACATGTCTTATTCTTGCTCAGACTGTCACCGATCGTTCACCAGGTACAACGATATGATCAGACATAGGAAGAATATTCATGGGTATGAAGACACCGACGAGGTCTCTGATGTAGACAGTGAGAGTCTATGCGATGATACGGATACCGTGAACTCATCATATGGCGATGACAGCGCTGAAAACTCACGGTCTGATGCGGACAGCACTAGTTTATCCGAGAAAAGCGAAAGTTTGGGTGATTCAGACACGGACGAAGGGGAGTCGTCATTTTGGGATCGCATTGTGGACGACGCTATTAACGCACACGCCGCTGCTATCCAGGCAGATGGACAGGATGAAGAGACTTTACAGAAGGCCTATATCAACATGCAACCACGAATCATAAAATCTGCAATGGCTCTGTATGAAAACTATACCTTGATTCCTCTTGAAATGAAAAGTGATCGTAACCACAGGGCCATCATGAAAACAAAGAGCTACTTAGAAGAGGATATGGGTTGACCTCCAAGAGAGGCCCTAAAAAACGCCATCAGGATGCGGAAACAGCTCTTCAAGGACATGTTGCCCACGGACTTTCCCGGATTGGTAGATAGCGAGTCTGATTAGGACTTGGTACACCGAATAATAATGATCAGAAAACTGACGGTGATTTAAGAAGCTCACTGTCGAATGCTGAAATAAAGAAATAAAGCGAAAAGATGATGTTGACCGTAGAGGAACTTCAAGAATTCACGAACACTGACAAGAGCGTGATTAAAACCGATATCACTCCAACGTTATGAATTGTAAACATACCCATAGCGGCCCCCAGCTTGGGTACGGCATCACATTGGGGATAATAAAATATATGAAAACTTGTGAACGTGTTGATCTCTCTCTTTTTCTCAGATATCGAAGGGCGTTGAAACGGGCGCTTGCGGGCGTTGCGGGCGCTTTTGCGGGCGTTGCGGGCGCTTTTGCGGGCGCTTGCGGGCGCTTTTGCGGACGCTACGCTTCGTCGGAACACGATACAAATAGTCATCATATCGTGAGCGATCATTACCAATACTTACCGTGTGTGTTTACTGTATTGTATTGTAAAACAATGCTATAGTGTTGGTGACTTGTAAAACAATGCTAGTGTACTGGTGACTTGCACAATAGTGTAAGTTGCCGGATAAATAACACGTTGAGAGGCCTTAATTTTAGCGACGCTAATATGGTAAAAATTTATCTTTGATTTTGTCAAATTATGTTATATGAGTTTATCGAATTTCTTGAAATAATTGTGGTAGAAAGAGTGTTAAACGTTTCTTTTATTCTCACAGTAAGTCGGGCAAAGAGACAGGTGCATAGCTAACAGTTGGCCTATTTTAGTCCACGGCAACATAGTTCAATTTTCTCCCTTGTGCAGACACTGTTAGGGGTAGCGAATGGAATGGTATTGATGCCAATATCGACGCATAATACATCACTTTTTGCACTTAATGGACCGGTGCGCACAGAGAAGAACAATAGATGTGCGGTCGGCTGTGACAATACGAGGTACATAATTTAACGCGCACGTTCATTTAACTATACACGCACCGTCGGTATGACCAACCTTACAGTATTTAACAGAAATTCTCCCATATATATATATATATATTTAAGGCCTAACAAATAATAAACTGTTTTAGACTAAGAAAATTCGAGTGTTTCTGAAAGAATGTCGTTTCCGTGTATACCGGCACGTATCAAAGGAGACCGTTCGCTAAAGTGCAATGGACCGTTGCGCCCAGAGAAGGACAATAGATGTGCCCTCGGCTGTGACATTCCGAGGTACATAATTTAACTCACACGGTTAGTTAACTATACATGGCATTTGCTCTAATACATTGTGTTGTGTTAGTCTATAATATACGAAAGACCTTCTCTCAACATACGCTATGATTCGAGCAATAGATCTTTTAAGAAACGAACCGCTTGTTCTCAAAGGAATGATTGATAATGCGAACTTACCTTCCTCAAATGTTTTCTCGTCATCCATTGTATACCGAGACAGGAGATCGACCAAATACGTAAAAACGCACCTTCGTGCGTGAGAGGCATATGACCACTGAACTTTTTTTTTGATTGATTGAAATTGTAGTTTAAGGGCCGCTTCCCATTCGGGTTTCGTGGCCCATCAACTCAATGTTTTATTTGAATTTCGCGGTACATTTCTTTGTTTTTGAACATCTTTTCCAGCGCTAAATATATAACTAAATAAATGAATAAATAAATAATAAATAACAATGAGAGGTTAGTAGGAGATATAAAGACCACTGAACTCGAAAACTCTCTCCTTTTATCCTAATAGCCGTCAAAGGGTCACGTGATGTTTTTATTGGTAGTTAACAAAGGGGCTGCTAACAAAGGGGCTGACACCATACCGCCCTATTTAAACCGGTTTCTTACGACCGGTTAAACCGGTTTAACCGGTTTCTTACGACCGGTTAAACCGGTTTCTTACAACCACGCCCTAATTACGTCACAGGATGACGTCAAACGCGTCAACTAAGGGGCTGGTAACAAAGGGGATGACACCATACCGCCCTATTTAACCGGTTTCTTACGACCGGTTAAACCGGTTAAACCGGTTTCTTACAACCACGCCCTAATTACGTCACAGGATGACGTCAAACGCTTCATACTTGACCTACTTTCGTTCTCAATTCTGATTGGTCCACTTCCATCAGGGCCCCTTTACTACTCCTGTTATATTTATAACGTGTTCAGTATTATCCTCCTGAATCCTCAGGTAAAAGTACTCTACCGAAGACGTCATTCGTCTTGTCAACCTGCTAAACGAGATATCGATCATTAAGAATCGAAAGGGATATTGATCTCCAGAGAGAAGTATTGGGAAACCCGTTTAGATGATTTAAGTCTTTGTTTCATATGTGGCATACCATCTCATTTTCTTTTCAGAATGGAAGATTCTGCTGGAAGGATCTACCTAAATACATAATATAACTCCACTAGACAATGCCAGAAGTCTAAATATACTGACATTAATGCATCAGGGACATTCTTTGAAATTCTCACCGATATCCGCTGATAGTGACTAATGCGACTCTACATCCATTAGATTGTCAATGAGGTGATAAATGGCCTCGAATGCTGGAACATATGTTTAATTCACGAGGAGGCCAACATAATAGCAACAATAGAGACAACAATCTATAGTCTATTGACAATGCTGGTGTATTGAGGAAAGAAAGTAAGAAGATCGGGACTTTCTTAATCCTAGCATGCTGAATCTTCTGGCCGAATCATTTGTCATTAAATAGTTTACATGATCAATTATTCTTTCTAGAGTGAGCCGATAAATGTCCTTTTTATCTACGATAACTAAGCGATATCGACAGGGAATTAATCGAAGTCTTACTTATATATATTAGTGCCATTTAGAAAGTAGGTAAGATTTATATCCAATTATTTTTAGGATGATGTAGGTAAATATACGTCATCACCGAACTTCCTCGTTTTGTTATATAAATCGGTCGATTGGTTTAGGGCTGTTGAATTTACTGATGAAGATTCGGTGCCACACTCCGAGGGCGCGGGCTCGAGTGTCGCACAAGACTGTTCCATCCAGCGCAAGTATTTTTGCTTTACAAAGAAAGTGTCAACCTAAATATATAGAAGCCATACTTGACGAAATAACGCTCAGATTTGTTTAGTGATGTATTTGTCGTTAGACGTTCTGATCAATGCTTCCAATAACGAAATGAATCAGCCATGTATCCACCGCTTTGAGTTTACAGATGTTTTTATTCCTAGGATTATACAGGAATGTGTCCCGATAATTAATACGTTTGTTCTTCGACAGGTAAAACTTGCCAAAAGTATACGGATCATGGTCTAGCTGTTTCACACATCAGCTGTTTCATCCTCAGTCGGACAAACGAAATACAGAACAATAGCTCTCCGTCATTTGCATTTGATTCACAATGTCTGCCCGATCTTTTGGCTCCTTTGTGCGACTCATTGTTCCACCCACATGGCCAGTGACGTCACTGCAATACAACGTTATTAAGTTTTGTTTCTGGTTTATGGTGAAGAAAACATCTCCCGTGTAAGAAAGCTGATCGACGTCAATTTAAATTGAGACAGTTGAGTTTTACGTGCTGATTGTTGCTTGTTGGACTATAAATTGCGATAAACAGATAGAGAACATTGGTTTTCCCATGCACTTCTCTTCGGCCGGGGCGTCATTTCCATCATGTTCCCAGAATTTACTCAATATAATTATTGATATAACCTTTGCCATTAACTTGTAGCTTATTCCAAAGTGTTGATAAGTACTATATTCTCACATATTCCTCATGTCTACCAACAGACGCGATTATTCATATTGGATCAGCAGAAATCCAGCTGATTTCATCTGATCAAATGTACAACAATACTATCAAATTTATTCTACTTCAAACTCCGAATCGTTACCCAGATATCAGAGAAAAAGAATTCCAAAATCCCTAAAACGTGCAAACTATATCATGTTAAACTCGTCTACTGATGTAAATTATAGCTACAGGTCGAAAAGAAAGAGATGCAGAGAATTACATTTAACGTCGAGTTCAGCAGATCCAGTTTGAAACGCACAATGGTAAATTGTTATGTCGATAGGATGTATCGTTAAAAGAAGGTGAACATTAAACGTGGACATCTCACATCTTAGATTGGAGAGACTACAGCGTCACACGTCAGAATATGAGCCTTTCCATCTACGTTGTTTAAATCACCAATAAACTGCGGAGACTGAAGCAGTAAAATGGCGCTTTATGTCATTGAATTGTACTGGGAGAATTGTATCTCTAAAGACAGGGATAGACTAAAGTCCACGAGAAAATATGACCACTCAATTAGTGTTCAGCTTGTGCCTGGCAAATCTGGAACAGGGATGGACGTTAGAATGATTTATTGGCCGTAAAATTGGCTCAACGCTCGATAATCGGTCATTTATGTTTCCTCCAAAATTGGATTACTGTACCTTATGAAAGATCAACCCGAACCCCTGTTCGGTTAACCGTGCATGTGAACGGGCAGAAAGTGAATGTAATGGGGGAACTATGTGTCAGACTAATTTACGGGAGAGTCACCGGCCTTGTGACCAGATATGGTTCCATCCCACTTCCGTCAAAGTGTTCATGATTTATCCATTGCTTCTCATTTCTTCCTCATCAAATAACTGGAAAAGAAATTACAGCTGTCTTCATCGGATCGTCATTTGACTTTCTAATAAGCAGAGAATCTGAGCAAGTCCTTTGCCATGATGATTCCATGTCGTTCAAAAGTTACCGTAATTTGGTTTGTTTCAGATGCTGCAAACACAGCCAAGGATGATAATATATCGGCTCTGTCAACTATGGCGGGAAGTGGGGCTTATCACCATTGCAACAGCCATCCGTCAGCACAGGAGAGAACACATCTCATGGCACGTACACTGAAACGAAAATACCGGCTTCATTCTTATTGGAATAAAACAGCAAGCGAGAATTATGATACGGGGACCACAGAAGTACCCCCCAAATAGGAGGAAGTAATGTAGTAGTAGGCTGATAGGGGCCTTACCATGCTTTGGGGGTATATTCTCTACTACTGTAGTAGGAACCACCTAGGCGTTTTATACTCGTTCAGTGGGCCTAGACGCTAATATTGTGAGCTTGCGTGTGTGTTACCTATCTGTGTACGAATGGACCCTTCTGCCCGCCTTGTGCTATGATTGGCTGTGCCTGGTAGACAATGCACCGAAGGTTTCCTGGTTTACACCACGCAAAGATAGGACGAGAAATACCCATGGCCTAAGAGAGAGCAGACTTTATACACTGGAGTTCCCTTCAACGTGAACGTTGGTGTTAGTCTAATATTTAGTTACGTCAGGGTAGGTTTCCGCAATAATATACCCCCATTGTGGTTTTGGCTGCTCATCTAAAGTGGCCAAAATTACAATATTGATGTCAGAAGTGCGATTGATACGAATTCCGCGCGCAAAGTTGTTTTGCAAGTCTGCCGCCCGTCATCTTTAAATTCCGTACATCTGGATTTATCACTAGGATTACGCCTATTCTTATGCAACGGATAGCTTTAATTGTTTTATACGGGCGAAATACAAGGTGAGCACAGCTTTAGTATCGTTTTATTGTTAGATTTTTATATCGAAATCGTGTCTAATTATTGCCGTTCACTGTGGCTAAATCTCGACAAAATTGGACACGGTGTCGATTTCGTCTATCACACCCTGTACGGAAATCGACAACCTGTGCGATTGGGGATAAAGCAGATAGTCGCTGAAAACTGCCTACTGCCAGATCCTCAGACACAGAGTCGTTCAGACCTGACGGATTTGTATAAGACGACCTCAATTTTGTAGGCGCGTTGATGTCAACTTATGTAAGCTGTTCAGAACTCGTTAGCTTTGCTCACTCGTAGTTCGTTTTGATTATTGTAAACGTGTTCCCGTTTGTATACTTGATTTCACTGATTAGTTTGGATTTGTTTGGTTTATTTTGTTCATTTGATTGAGGCTGTTTCAGCAAGCCCTACAAAAAAAAATTGTGTTTCTTTTGATTTTTTATATCTTTGTTTGGTTTGACGCGTCGAGTTGCGCGATTTTCCGTCAATACCCTGACACGCGTGTTTGAATTCTTTGGTGCCTCTCTTCGGTCATGCGGGTCGGCCTGTGATGATACAGAATACTGCATTGAAATTTTGTTTTAATTGCTAGTTCTCTTCTGAGGCCAAAATTTCCCCAACCAAAGACAATATCCAGCTCTTTTCAATATTGATGGGTGTATTTTTATTTATCTTATTTGTTTACTATTCATCATGTTCTAAAGATCTGGATAGCTAATTTAAATTCGATTTGTAGAAAAAAATATATATACACAAGCTTGAATTTTTATGTAATTTTTTTTATCGTCCAGCTCAATACACGTTTTATTGTTTTTTGGCTTGTAAAGTCTGATAATTTGGTGTCGAGTTTCATTGACTGTCCCATTGGTGTGTATGGTGGTGGTGTGTTTGTGTGTGACTGTTGGGAAAACAGCTCTAAGAAAAGGCCAAGAAAAAAAAATAATTCAACTCTCATTATTCTGACTTGTTAGGGCTGCATCTGAATGTGTGATAATTTCAATCCCAGAACCCCGGACATATTGTCACTCTTTCCCAGATAAATTTATATGAATTCCACTGACGACGTATAATTAAGTCCCTATTCATATTCAAAATTCGATCATGAATTTGGTGCGAGCTAAATCTCGAGCTTTGGCCGCATCTTTGAATTTGAAGGCCGACTTAAAAAATTTCCGCTTGGTCATGGAACAATATCTGAAAACCGAAACATTTTCTAAAGAAACATTCCACACAATTCTTCTTTTTGATGAAAGTTTGAGTGAGGATGTAGAGAACTATTTTAAGACCGCTCTGGCTATTAATTCTGATGAGGTTAACCCCCGTAAAGTTCGAATTCTGATCGCGCAGGTTTCAATACTGCTCTATAGAATTAAAGATTCTGCTCATACGATTAAGGTTTTGCAGTCCAAATATACTCCAAAACAATGTAAGGGGAAGGGAGTCTGGGGCGGGGATGAACTGGTAAATTGTCCCATTAGTGGAACAAATGAGACCAGGGTCATTGGAGGGACGGGGTTAAATATTCTGCCCTCTACGCACAGCCGATACATAGAGAGGGTGCCAAAGGAACATTCTGACACCGATATTGATTTAAATGCTGAAGAGTCCCCTCTGTCAGGTCAGAGTCCGATTTGGCACGACGAGCCGCGTGAATGCTGTTGCGACATGTCTACTGATGCACCAGATAGGTCCAAAGTGCATCAGCCTGAGCGTGATCAGTCACGTGATATCACGGATAACATGCCTGGTCATTCAGAATATCGGTCACCTGAATGGTTATATAACGGGTGCATTGAAGAAAGCTCAAATTACGTTCACCCATTGAAGGGTGACACTTTGTACGATGTAGGCTGCGATGATTCACAAAACAGTCGGACAACTCGAGCGATTATTCTCGTGATAGTGGATATGAATCTTCGCGCATCGAATCGGAAAGTCATTTGCGTGAATGGGAATGCGATCATTCACTTGATTGGTCATGTGACCACGCCGAGTTAAGGTGTGGACGTGATCAATCACTGGGAAAATTGCATCGTTGTGGGCGTGACGGTTACCGTGACTTGGCACTTGACTCTGACGGTTCGGCAGAATTTCAAGACGCGTCACGTGATGTTTCCGAAACGGCGCATATTTGTGATGATTTTTGGGATTGTCTAACTGGACGACCCTACAATCAGTCGCACGTCAAGTATTGTGAAAGCTGTGAGCATTGTCGGGATCGTTCGCGTGTTCTCTCACGAGAGCCGACACATAGCTATTCAGTCATCCCGGTTTACGAGTGTACAGCGGAATCCGGTGATTATTCATGTACTTCAAAATCACGTGTCTGTTCCGTCGATCTGGACGACGAGTGTGCATGGACTCCCCGGGAAACGGTCCATTCTGGGAAAACGGTTGATTATGATCCTCTTCCGGGACCACTTGAGATGAAAGTTGTAACGGTTTCGAGCTGTATGAAAACCGGTCAGCTCCAGAGTGAGCGAGACGAATCGATTGTGGGATGTCGAACAAACAAAACGGCCGCTCCTGCGAATGATATATCGGTGTTTGCATTCTCGTGGTTTTCCGAAGTGCCGCTGAAACAGTCGATTTCCCAGAATCAAAACGCTCGTACTGAAAGTGTAATGATGGATACACCGGAAGTCGTGTACGATGGTTCGAGTATTGTTACCGAAAGTCGGGAACCCGTTCTTACTTCTGTCAGACTCGGCGGATCTGATGTCTGCGCGATTGCGACGGTTTCGACACGCCGACATGGCCATACAGATCCGGTTCTGAAATCGGCGACTGCATCAGATCACGTACAATGTAACTTGGAAACTGGCTTAGCCGCAAATTATCCATCCAGGCTCCTAAGGCCTCGTTGCTTTCTACCGTTAGAAGTACAAATTGTGCCAACGTACTGTTTGTGGAGCCTCGATTGTCACGTGGTAGCGGCCATATTGGGCTTTGTGAACGATTCCGATAGTCTCGTAAGGATCTCTGGTTATGTCCCCTGTGACGGAGCCCTGTATCGGTACTCACACCGGTCTTTGATCAGAGTTGGGCTTTTGTACTTCCATGGCGTGCGGCCGCCGGAAGAACATGAATTACTTGCACGCACAGTTCGTAAATCCCTTCCTCTTAGTGCAGTTCGTTTCCTGATCTTCCACAGCGTTCGTCCTCCGGAGGAAATCACGAAATGCACTCGTACTTTTGGACAATGGTCTCTGTCACTCTCGACCGAGTGCATTCCGTGGTTTCCTGGTTCCCCGACCACAGTGATGTATTTTCATCCACGACCTTGATAGGCGAATTTGATATTGTGTAATCGAAAGCTCGTGATGTAAGTCGACACGAAAAGATTGCGAAGATCTACTGCCAGGAGGACGTCGGTGAAGTTGGAGCCCGGAGGTGTTAATTGAAACACCCCTTTACTCCCGAAGAAGAAAATCCATTTATTAGCTGAAACTAGGGCAAACCGTGACTGTATGTGCATGACGATTTACGCTTTTAGGTTTTAGGTTGAACAATGTCAGAAGTCAAAAAAACTATGGAGCGCCAGAAGGAGGATACCACAGGTAGGCGACCAGGTACAGGTGCCATCTCGTGATGTCTTCTTCCCTGGGCTCCGATGTCCCTAGTGTTTTCGACATGTGGGTTCCTTTCGCCGTTGTTTGTACTGATGGCAAAAAGAACCAGTCTTCTGCTACTTTTATAATTAGGAGTCATTTTGTATCGATTTTGTAGGCACGGTTAGGGTGCTCTGGGATTAGTGCACGCTCCTTGTATTAAAGTATGTGAGGGATCAAGTATTCTAATGTGTATTTATAAGGTCAGATTTGTATGGAAGCTTATACATTTCTTTTAATCAAAATCAATCCTTGGCTGCCCCCCTGGTATTGAGATATTTGTTGATCAGGTAGACAGACCCCATGTTTTGGGTTTTCTTGAAAAGACTGATAGATGGGAGGACTTGACGGATAACGAGAGACACAGCTATAGTGCCTCCAGATAAATCTGTCCTGCTCATGTGTCAGCGGATGAGGATTGATGTCCGCCCGCAAAGCGCGGTCGAAATTAGGGGGAAACGGAGCGCAGCGCTGGCGGAGAGGCTCCGGAGGTAGGCGCCGAGATACGTGAGCCATCTCTGGTAGCTGACCATAACCTGGGCACCGGTGACGGGAGTGTGACCAAGGTGGCTCAACGGAGAACACATTCAACATCTTGTAGAACGACGGTGGTCCCAGCTTGGCGAGCCGGCTGCGGTGGTGCGATATGTCATTGGAAAGCTGGAGTTTCCCCGAGCACTGGGACGACTTGTTCTGGGCTCGTGGTGATCATCGAATACCGGTGGCATATGGCATCCACCCTCATGTGACCAGCAGGGGGCGGGTGAGATCAGGGCATTTATTCCAGTTGCTGAAACTGGTGGGCTCTGATGGCTGTGTTTCAGTGAAGTTGGCCTGGACTACAAAGATCATACGTCTACGTAAGAGAGGGAATGGCAGGAGGATTGCCTCTGGAGAGTCCTTTCCATGGCCAGTGAGAAGGAATACAATCTCCCCATGGTCGTCCATTGCAGAGAAGAGGACTCTGCGCAGAATCTGGCCCATGACTAATGTATAGAATTACTGTGTGAGTCATTGCAGGGCACCACCCGAAGTGCAGGTGTTGACTACGGCATTCAGTAATATTTATTGCTTATTTTCAAACTCCCCACGTTTTGCGAGGGACAGACGGACACAGGTGCTGATGGTGGTTTATTGAGGGAGAACCTTAATATTGTAAATTATTTTAGTGCTAGATGGGTTCAGGTTGGAGACAGTGACGGGGACCGGGGGACTAGTAAGCGTAGTTCAGCTAGCCTCTGTAACTTGTAACCACCCCATGAGATACTGGGGTGGGATTTGGCAAGGGCAACGCATTCAGTTTTAGGATTAAGGATTTTATTTGGTTAATAATTTTAACGAAAAGTGTGAGTGGATAACTTGCAATGTTTTAGGTGTCCAGACTCCAGCGTGGCACTTTTAGGGGACTGGCCGGTCTCGGCTAGCCCTCATTTCCGGCACTCTGGGGAATGTGGAGAACTAATAATATTTTAAGGGTTCAGACTCCAGGGTGGCACTTTTGGGGGACTAGCTTGTCTAAACTAGCCCTCATATCCGGCACTCTGGAGAATGTGGATAAGTAATAATATTTTAAGGGTTCAGACTCCAGGGTGGCACTTTCGGGGGACTAGCTTGTCTAAGCTAGCCCTCATATCCGGCACTGTGGGGGAATTTGGAATAAATTAATTCTGAAGCAATGCGTTTATGTGGCTCGGTGTTTAGCAAGCTGGGGTTTTTATCAATGTTCTAGAATATTTTATGTGGGACAGGAAGGTGAAATATCAAAGTTGATTAAGGAAACTGGTACACCCTGGGCACCAGGCCCCAAATATAAGGGGGAAGAATGTAGTAGTAGGCTGATAGGGGCCTTACCATGCTTACAGGTGCTGATGGTGGTTTATTGAGGGAGAACCTTAATATTGTAAATTATTTTAGTGCTAGATGGGTTCAGGTTGGAGACAGTGACGGGGACCGGGGGACTAGTAAGCGTAGTTCAGCTAGCCTCTGTAACTTGTAACCACCCCATGAGATACTGGGGTGGGATTTGGCAAGGGCAACGCATTCAGTTTTAGGATTAAGGATTTTATTTGGTTAATAATTTTAACGAAAAGTGTGAGTGGATAACTTGCAATGTTTTAGGTGTCCAGACTCCAGCGTGGCACTTTTGGGGGACTGGCCGGTCTCGGCTAGCCCTCATATCCGGCACTCTGGGGAATGTGGAGAACTAATAATATTTTAAGGGTTCAGACTCCAGGGTGGCACTTTTGGGGGACTAGCTTGTCTAAACTAGCCCTCATATCCGGCACTCTGGAGAATGTGGATAAGTAATAATATTTTAAGGGTTCAGACTCCAGGGTGGCACTTTCGGGGGACTAGCTTGTCTAAGCTAGCCCTCATATCCGGCACTGTGGGGGAATTTGGAATAAATTAATTCTGAAGCAATGCGTTTATGTGGCTCGGTGTTTAGCAAGCTGGGGTTTTTATCAATGTTCTAGAATATTTTATGTGGGACAGGAAGGTGAAATATCAAAGTTGATTAAGGAAACTGGTACACCCTGGGCACCAGGCCCCAAATATAAGGGGGAAGAATGTAGTAGTAGGCTGATAGGGGCCTTACCATGCTTTGGGGGTATATTCTCTACTACTGTAGTAGGAACCACCTAGGCGTTTTATACTCGTTCAGTGGGCCTAGACGCTAATATTGTGAGCTTGCGTGTGTGTTACCTATCTATGTACGAATGGACCCTTCTGCCCGCCTTGTGCTATGATTGGCTGTGCCTGGTAGACAATGCACCGAAGGTTTCCTGGTTTACACCACGCAAAGATAGGACGAGAAATACCCATGGCCTAAGAGAGAGCCGACTTAAAACACTGGAGTTCCCTTCAACGTGAACTTTGGTGTTAGTCTAATATTTAGTTACGTCAGGGTAGGTTTCCGCAATAATATACCCCCATTGTGATTTTGGCTGTTCATCTAAAGTGGCCAAAACTACAATAGTAATTTTAAATCAAGTTATTTGTCTAAAGTATGGCGTTTGCGAGCCACTACCAAGATATTGATATAGTTTAATATTGGTCATGCTCCTACAACACTCTAACACAAACTCCCTAGTATCCATGGGCAGATATATCTAAGTTCCATGGTACGTGCTAATTTCAAGGTTCAAGGCGCCGTTTACACGGTCGACCGAGCAAAATTGCTTGAGTGATAAGATTTGTATTCTATGCGCTTTGCCTATATACACTCCGGGAGAAGTATGAACAAGCCAAATGCCGAAACTGGTCAATAAGCTTGTCTACCATCTGAATTGCAACTTCTGTCATTGATTTCTGAAGATATCCCTCATTCTTCAGTTTCAGGTATCTGGCCCATTTTTATTATTTGCTAAGCCACATATATTCATACCCGGCTAAGTCTCTTGTACCCTCATATGAATGTATAGCAGGAGTGACGTTTGTTGTATCGTGTTGTAATCCACATGCTCTCCACAGGATTTACCAATCTCCATAACCGCTTTCTGAAACAAAAACTTAAAAAAAATAGCATATGAATCTATTCTCATGAATCATGAAATATACACAGCCAAATTTTCACTGCACGGCACTGAGTGGTACTATGTGGTGCCCCACCACACAGATCTACGCAGTCGCAAACTGAACTATACCGGTCAGTCCGAGTTTGTCTTTGTATATATAGTGGAGGTCGAGAATATAGGCAATAAAACTACATACAGCTCGCAGTTAGATCAAGCTAGCGAAATAACAACTATACAGTACCGCTTGAGTCAATGTAGTGCCTACTAAAGATAGTTTATTCCATGAGTTGGTGATACAGCAAAGCGTCAGATCCGACATTCAATTAGCAGTCCTTATCAACAGACCTCGAAAATAACTTTACTACGTATAACAATATTACTACCGAAATATAATCAGGGGTGAAGAAAAACTACATAAACACAATCTATACTTACAAGCGAGAAACGATTTCATTGATGCCATCTTGGTGCTCTTTTGTCAAGTTTGTTCCTCTGATGCGTATTTTGTGAAGTGAAATCGTGCTTTTCGAGCCTATTGTCTGCTAGCCAATCGTATTTGTTATATCAAATTTGTACCTCTGATGCGTATTTTGTGAAGTGAAATCGTGTTTTGCGAGCCTATTGTCTGCTAGCCAATCGTATTTGTTATATCAAATTTGTTCCTCTGATGCGTATTTTGTGAAGTGAAATCGTGCTTTTCGAGCCTAATGTCTGCTAGCCAATCGTATTTGTTATATCAAATTTGTACCTCTGATGCGTATTTTGTGAAGTGAAATCGTGCTTTTCGAGCCTATTGTCTGCTAGCCAATCGTATTTGTTATATCAAATTTGTACCTCTGATGCGTATTTTGTGAAGTGAAATCGTGCTTTTCGAGCCTATTGTCTGCTAGCCAATCGTGTTTGTTACTGTTTATTTGAACAATAAGGATATGCAAACCACATGGCTTTCAGATAGCTCATAGCTCCGGGTTGAACTAATACGTTCTTCATTATGTAGTTTGCTATAGTATGGGATTTGAATTTAATCAAAGCTAAAGGCATAGTATCAAATATAACAAAAGTTGAAATACCTCAAATTATGTGATTTCTTAGAAGTCATCCATCTTAAGATCTGATTTACAGACAGAGGGAATCTTTCACCAGTCATATTAAAAAGTATTTGACGGTTAAAGGGGGAGAAAAATGTTGGAGCTAAAGGTGTAAGAAAATCTATTGTGTAATTTATTTATTTATTTCGAATATTGATGAGAAACTTGCTTGAGGTCAAGCAGTGAATCTGATGTTCATGATTAAGAGTGATGTTCTACAGAATAAACATGGCATAGTTTATTACTCCAGTGCCAAAGAGATTGAAAAGATGAACATTCTTTTGAAAATTAAGTTTTATCTGCCTGCATTAATAAAATGAGCATCGTACATGTATCTGTCATCCTCTCCTAGGGTGCTTTGAGCTACGCTGCATTTACCCCTGCAGGGGTCTCGCCATTTTTTTCAGAATTCAGAACGCTTCAACATGGGGGAAACTTAGTAAATGCACGAATATTCAGAATAAAATAACTTGCATTGCCCGACGTCGTGCGGTAGTGTTTCCACCAAGAGAATAAGCCAAATCATATTCTTGATCCTTATCCATTACCATCAGATGGGTTATTTATTGTGAGCCGATTTGTTAGGCTAGAGTATTTGTCAGGGCCCATGTGGTTACCCCATGGATTCCACATGAAGATCTGATATAAAAGCGCGGCTGAGATATCATGGATACTGCTGGTGGAAAGTAATCACCGATGCCCGTCTCTGTACATGTCATTTTTTGGCAAGAGTGTAGGATGGAGTAGACGCCTCAACATGAAGTAAACATGATAAATGCAAGAATACACAGAAAAACTGTAATGCTCGACATATGTTAATGATATATGTTGTGAACCTCGGCTTTTAATAAAGCTAATCTTATCTAAATGTCTTCATGGGATTTTTTTGTTCCGTCTTCAGCCCATCAAATATGCATGTATAATAGTGTAGTTTGGAAGATATGGGAACTCTTTGAGGAATATCTTACTTAACAATGGTTTGGATTAAACTACAGATATATAAGACATGTTATAATAATAACGTGTTTAGTATTATCCGTCTGAATCCCCAGGTAAAAGTATTCTACCCAAGACGTCATTCGTCTTGTCAACCTGCTAAACGAGATATCGATTATTAAGAATCGAAGGGAATCTCCAGAGGGAAGTATAAGGAAAACTTTTTAGATGATTTACAGTCTTTGTTTCATATGTGGCATACCACTTCATTTTCGTTTCAGAATGGAAGATTCTGCTGAAAGGATCTACCTAAATACATAATATAACTCCACTAGGAGTCTAAATATACTGATATTAATGCCTCAGTGACATTCTTTGAAATTCTCGCTGATATCCGCTGATAGTGATAGTGACAAAAATCTGTAGTCTATTGACAATGCTGGTGTATCGAGAAAAGAAGGTAAGAAGGTCAGGACTTTCTTAATCCTAGCATGCTGATTCTTCTGGACGAATCATTGGAAATTATATATTTTACATAATCAATTATTATTTCTAGAGTAAGCCGATAAATGTCCTTTGTATTTACGATACCTAAGCGATACCCACAGGGAATTAATGGAAGTCCTACTTATATATTAATGCCATTTAGAGAGTAGGTAAGATTTATATCGAATTATTTTTAGGATGATGTAGGTAAATGTACGTAATCTAGGCTACGATCACCGAACTTCCTCGTTTTGGTATATAAAGTGGTCGAGTGGTTTAGGGCTCTTAAATTTACTGATGGAGATTCGGTGCCAAACTCCGAGGGCGCGGGTTTATATAATTGGATCTTGATTATGCAACAGGGCCAAAGCATATTTGATTGCCATTTTACCAACATTTGTCTTTATGAAACTTCTAAAGGAATCCTATGGTGGACAATAAGGTCTTCTTATACAAGCAGATTTATTTCTGCATCGATGTCCAAACCATAATATAGTGTGGATAGCAGCACATTTGATTGATAAGAAGCTGTAACATTGGGAAATCTCGGAAAAATATTAAGGAATGGCACTGATGGGCCACCGCCCAAAGTCTAACGGCCTTTTGCTCAGTTCAAAAAAAATGTTAAAGCGAATAAAAATACTCTGTTGAAATGGTGTGTATCCTGCTTTTTCAAAGGTTTACTATTCTTTGAATGGATAAGTGGATTACTTTTAAATTCCTATTGATGTCGGTTGATAATCACCATAGCGCAACTTGGTCTGTCAGATTTCCAGTCAGGTGATGAATTTTCACGAACATGACTAATGTACGATGTGTCGAAAATAGTAGCAATTTTGGGGACAACAACCTGCTGGTCACTGATATTGCTATTGTATTGCTGCACACAGATTTAAACTTACTAGACCATAAGCTGATTCTTAAAGTGATCGTAAACCCTCAAGTAAAGTTTCCATCAAATGAAAGACCATTGCAAACAGTGTCGGAAACTATTTATTTTAATTTTTTACGATTTTATTACACAGAGTAAACTGCAATTGAAGCATGGTATTCTATGGTGGTCTGTTACAATCATATTTAGGTCCAGTGACGTCACACTGCCTTAATACATATATTTCAAACTTTGTATGCACTTTTCAATGCTTGATTCAAGATTAAGGTATGTGTATTTTGAGTTTCAACACAGACCTACTGTTCCAATGTGCATGTCCCAAAATCGAGGAAATTAAATGCAAGATTCAAATTGACTTGACACTCATGAGTCACCATCTCCCAGATTTTGGTGAAACATGCACATTAGAACAGTGAGTCTGTGTTGAAACTCAAAATATACGTACCTTAATCTTGAATCAAGCATTGAAAAGTGTATACAAAGTTTGAAATATATGTATTAAGGCAGTGTGACGTCAATGGATCTAAATATGATTGCAACAGACCACCATAGAATACCATGCTTTAATTGCAGTTTACTCTGTGTAATAAAATCGTAAAAAATTAAAATAAATATTTTCTCACACTGTTTGCAATGGTCTTTCATTTGATGGAAACTTTACTTGAGGGTTATCCACTTATCCATTCAAAGAATAGTAAACCTTTGAAAAAGCAGGATACACACCACTTCTAGCAGAATCGTTAAGATTAATGATTTTATCTCCCTAGTATAATCCGTGGCGTGTCCGACTCCTCCTCCTACTCCTTCTCCTCCTCCTCCTCCTCCTCGTCCTCCGCTTTACTCACTGCGCAGCGGGTCGCATAGGAATGGCGCGGGATAGGGCGGGGCGAGAGACCTGGGGTTTTCGCTACCTGAGATTCCATGGGCCAGACTTGCACCGTACAGTAGAATGGGTCGATTGCGCATGCGCGATGAGTAGTGCGCGATGAGTAGTATAGAAAGGGCACGCGATCTCCCTATCCCTATGAACTAACCCATGGGGGTGAATGAGCCATGGGGGGTGAATGAGCACTCGTAAGTTTAATAACCGGCCAGATTGAAGCCGTTTACCACTTTTTTCAAACGCTGTGGTTTACCTCAGTAAACACGATATAGGAAAGCTAAAGAGGCCAACCAAGATATAGATTTACACCTTGTAACTTTTGTAAGCCACGTGGAAATTAAACTTCCCGATGCCTGGACCCCGTGCCGTGATCGTTGTGCGGTGTAAAAGTAATGAAACCGCGATTGGATTAAAACATCAAGCTTCCTACTTCTCTGTGATATTTATTTTGATTTCATACAGTTGGCATGAATTGATGAAATATGTAAGAGGCGGAAATAGTTGACGACGTCTGGCGACACATAGCAACTATTTCAACAGGAACGTCTCCCTCGGCATCTCACATTCAGACTAGAATACGGAGGATTCTACGACGAAGCCTTGGTATCTCAGCCGCGCATTTTTCATCTGGAAAATACGAAGTAACCACACATCCCCTTGCTCCGGCTTTAACGGAATTACATGCGCTAGGTCGAGAGCTGTGATGACAGATCAGCTCAAATAAGGCTCTCTGATGGAGTAAACGCTTCAACATTGGGGAAACATGGCAAATGCGCGAATATTCAGAATAAAATAACCTGCATTGCCCGACGTCGTGCGGTAGAGTTTCCACGAAGAATCTAAACCAAATAATATTTGTCAAATGACATGTACAGAGGCGGGCATTGGCGATTACTTATCACCAGCAGTATACTTGATATCTCAGCCGCGTTTTATGTCAGATCTTCATGTGGAATCCATGAGGTAAACATATGACCCCTGACAGATACGCTAGCCTGACAAATCAGCTCAAATAAATAACCCATCTGATGGTAATGGATGAGGATCAAGAGCGTAGAATGGAGTAGACGTCTCTACATGAAGTAAACATGGTAACTGCACGAATACACAGAAAAACTGTAATGTTCGACATGTGTTAATGATATATGTTGTGAACCTCAGCTTTTATTAAAGCTTATCTTATCTAAATGTTTCCAGGGGATTTTTTTTTTGTTCCGTCTTTAGCTCATCAAATATGCATGTATAATAGTGTAGTTTGGAAGATATGGGAACTCTCTGAGGAATATCTTACTTAACAATGGTTTGGATTAAACTACAGATATATAAGACATGTTATAATAATAACGTGTTTAGTATTATCCGCTTGAATCCCCATGTAAAAGTATTCTACCCAACACGTCATTCATCTTGTCAACCTGCTATCGATCATTAAGAATCGAAAGGAATCTCCAGAGGGAAGTATAAGGAAAACTGTTTGGATGATTTACAGTCTTTGTTTCATATGTGGCATACCACCTCATTTTCGTTACAGAATGAAGGATTTTGCTGCAAGGATTTGCCTAAATACATAATATAACTCCACTAGAAGTCTAAATATACTGACATTAATGCGTCAGTGACATTTTTTTAAATTCTCACTGATATCCGCTGATAGTGACTAATGCGCCTCTAGATCCATCAGATTGTCAGTGAGGTGATAAATGGGAGGGAGGGAGGGAATTTGGCTTAATGTCACACTCAAGTTTGTTTCACTCATATGGTGACAGTCAATTTGGTTGGTGGAGGAAGCCGGAGTACCCGGAGAGAACCACCGCCCTTCGGCAAGTAACGGACAAACTTTCACACATGGACCAGCTGGGCTGATAAATGGCCTCGAATGCTGAAACATATTCACGAGGAGGTCAAAATAGTAGAAACAAAAGAGACAACAATCTGTAGTCTATTGACAATGCTGGTGTATTGAGAAAAGAAGGTAAGAAGGTCGGGACTTTCTTAATCCTAGCATGTTGATTCTTCTGGCCGATAATTTGAAATTTAAGATTTTACATGATCAATTATTCTTTCTAGAGTAAGCCGATACATGTCCTTTGTATTCACGATAACTAAGCGATATCGACGGGGAATTAATCGAAGTCCTACTTATATATATTAATGCCATTTAGAGAGTAGGTAAGATTTATATCGAATTATTTTTAGGATGATGTAGATAAATGTACGTGATCTAGGTTCCGATCACCGAACTTCCTCGTTTTGGTATATAATGTGGTCGAGTGGTTTAGGGCTCTTGAATTTACTGATGAAGATTCGGTGCCAAACAGCGAGGGCGCGGGTTCGAGTCTCGCACAAGAATGTCCCATCCAGCGCAAGTATTTTTTTCTTTACAACGAAGTGTCAACCTAAATATATAGAAGCCATACTTGACGAAATAATGCTCAGATTTGCTTAGTGATGTATTTGTCGGCCGACCTTCTGATCACTGGTTCCAATAACGAAATAAATCAGCCATGTATCCACCGCTTTGAGTTTACAGATGTTTTTTGTTCCTAGGATTATACAGGAATGTGTCCCGATAATTAATACGTTTGTTCTTCGACAGGTAAAACTTGCCAAAAGTATACGGATCATGGTCTAGCTGTTTCACACATCAGCTGTTTCATCCTCAGTCGGACAAACAAAATACAGAACAATAGCTTCATTTGCGTTTGGTTCACAATATCTACCAGATCTGTTGACTCCCTTGTGCGACTCATTGTTCCACCCACATGACCGGTGACGTCACTGCAATACGTTATTAATTTTTGTTTCTGGGTTATGATGACGAAAACATTTCCCGTGTAAGAAAGCTGATCGACGTCAATTTGAATTGAGACAGTTGAGTTTTACGTGCTGATGGTTGCTTGTTGGACTATGAATTTCGATAAACAGATAGAGAACATTGGTTTTCCCATGCACTTCTCTTCGGCCGGGGCGTCATTTCCATCATGTTCCAGAATTTACTCAACACGTTATTAATATAACCTTTGCCATTAACGTGTAGCTTATTCCAAAGCGTTGATAAGTACTATATTCTCACATATTCCTCATGTCTACCAACAGACGCGATTATTCATATTGGATCAGCTGAAATCCAGCTGATTTCATCTGATCAAATGTACAACAATATTATCAAATTTATTCTACTTCAAACTCCGAATCGTTGCCCAGATATCAGAAAAAAAGAATTCCAAAATCCCTAAAACTTGCAAACTATATCATGTTAAATTCGTCTATTGATGTAATTATAGCTACAGGTTCAAAAGAGAGAGATGGAGAGAATTACATTTAACGTTGAGTTCAGCAGATCCAGTTTGAAACGCACAATGGTAAATTGTTATGTCGATAGGATGTATCGTTAAAAGAATGTGAACAGTAAACGTGGACATCTCACATCTTAGATTGGAGAGACTACAGCATCACACGTCAGAATGCGAGCCTTTCCATCTACGTTGTTTAAATCACCAATAAACTGCGGAGACTGAAGCAGTAAAATGGCGCTTTATGTCATTGAATTGTACTGGGAGAATTGTATCTCTAAAGACAGGGATAGACTAAAGTCCACTAGAAAATATGACCACTCAATTAGTGTTCAGCTTGTGCCTGGCAAATCTGGAACAGGGATGGACGTTAGAATGATTTACTGGTCGTAAAATTGGTTCAACGTTCGATAATCGGTCATTTATGTTTCCTCCAAAATTGGATTACTGTACCTTATGAAAGATCAACCCGAAACCCTGCTCGGTTAACCGTGCATGTGAACGGACAGAAAGTGAATGTAATGAGGGAATTGCTGGAAATGTCTCAGACTAATTTACGGGAGAGTCACCGGCCTTGTGACCAGATATGTTTCCATCCCACTTCCGTCAAAGTGTTCATGAGTTATCCATTGCTTCTCATTTCTTCCTCATCATAGAACTGGAAAAGAAATTGCATCTGTCTTCATCGGATCGTCATTTAACTTTCTAATAAGCAGAGAATCTGAGCAAGTCCTTTGCCATGATGGTTCCATGTCGTTCAAAAGTTACCGTAATTTGGTTTGTTTCAGATGCTGCAAACACAGCCAAGGATGATAATATATCGGCTCTGTCAACTATGGCGGGAAGTGGGACTTATCGCCATTGCAACAGTCATCCGTCAGCACAGGAGAGAACCCATCTCATGGCACGTACACTGAAAAGAAAATACCGGCTTCATTCTTCATGGAATAAAACAGCAAGCGATAATTATGATATGGGGACCACAGAAGTACCCCCAAATAGGAGGAGTAATTTTAAATCTAGTTATTTGTCTAAAGTATGGCGTTTGAGAGCCACTACCAAGATATTGATATAGTTTAATAGTGGTCATGCTCCTACAACATTCTGACACAAACTCCCTAGTAACCATGGGCATATATGTGTTAGTTCCATGGTGCGTGCTAATTCAAGATGCAAGGAGCCGTTAACACGGTCGACCGAGCAAAATTGCTTGAGTGATATGATTTGTATTCTATGCGCTTTGCCTATATACACTCCGGGAGAAGTATGAATACGCCAAATGCCGAAACTGGTCAATAAGCCTGTCTACCAAATGAGTGAAACTTCTCTCACTGATTTCTGAAGATATCCCTACATTCTTCAGTTTCAGGTACATTGTAACTGACCCCTTTTTTATTATTTGCTGAACCACATATATTTATACCCGGCTAAATCTCTTGTACCTTTATATGAATGTATAGCAGGAATGACGTTTTGTTGTATCGTCTTATAATCCACAGGCTCTCGACAGGGTTTACCAATCTCCATAACCGCTTTCTGAAACAAAAACTAAAAAAAAGATAGCATATGAATCTCTTCTCAAGAATCTCTGCTGTTCCCTATGAAATTATCAGTACATCTGATATATTTTCTTGTAGATTGTGGCTTTGGCGCGTAGTCGAGATATACACAGCCAATTTACTGTACGGCACTGATTGGTACTATGTGGTGTCCCGCCACACAGCTCTACGCAGTCGCAAACTGAACTATACCGACCAATCAGAATTTGTCTGTGTATATATAGTCGAGCTCGAGAATATAGGCAATAAAACTACATACAGCTCACAGTCAGATCAAGCTAACGAAATAACAACTATACAGTACCGCTTGAGTCGATGTAGTGCCTACTAAAGATACACACCTAAGTTCCCCGCTCGTGAAAACATTGTGTACCGCAGCGGTATGGTACCATACCGGTGACTATGTCTTCACCGTAACGGTACCGTGACGGTACCAGAGCGGTCCGTCGGTGGTTGTGTGTCCGCTCCGGCAACGCCATGGTACCGTTATGGTGACGACGTAGTCACAGGTAGCAGTCCTTGTATATCGGAGGACAAATATTGCGAGATGTATATATGGGGTGGCACAGGAGGCCATATTGGGTCTAAGTATAAGGACAGGCCGGAAACCAATTTTGATGCTGTCGAAAACTAAAACTTCATTTTAGGAAAAAAATTGGCACCAAATTGGCAAAACTGTTTTCAGTTACCTTTATTAACAGTTACTTAAGCTATTGAAACCTACTTCAGTAGTGATAATCCAATCCTTTTCTCCCTAATTCCATTTAAAACAGGAATTTGTCCATTCTTCCACCGTGTCGTTTTTATCGACTACACAGAGACTGTATCCAAGTACGCGCGCGAGAGAAATAGTCTCGAACCAAGTGTTCAACTTTAAGCAATGTGTATAACTTCATTGCATTTCGACGAACAGTGCACCATATCACTCGGTTCGAGAGTATTAGATAAGATGAGGGTGGCCATGTTGTAGTCGATGAAAACGACGACGTTCTATTTGGCGTTTTATGTGGATATATTAAAAAGGTATGAGAACTCAGACATGAATGTACTCACCATTTCATTTACAGGCAAGTAAAGCATGATTGTGCCAAAACTTTCAGCGCAAATCTCAAAATTATGAACGATTGGGCCTAAAAGGTTTCTGTGAAAAAATGTGGTTTCCGACCTGGTCTTATCTATAGAGACCTCCCTCCCCCCCCCCGCACTCCCCAACCTTTTCCTCTCCCCCCAACCCACCAAGGACTGCTGCCTGTGGACGTAGTCACCGCTATGATACCGTACCACTCTGGTCACAAAGTTTTCATCGGCGGGGAACTTAGTACGTAGCTTATTCCATGACTTGGTGATACAGCAAAGCGTCACATCCGACATTCAATCAGCAGTCCTTATCAACAGACCTCGTAAATAAATTTGCTACGTATAACACTATTACTACCGAAATCGAATCAGGGGTGAAGAAAAACTACATGAACACAATGTATACTTACAAGAGAGAAACGATTAATAGCTTTCATTGATGCCATCTTGGTGTTCTTTTGTCAAATTTGTACCTCTGATGAGTATTTTGTGAATTGAACTGCTAGCCAATCGTATTTGTTACGTATTAATAAAATGATTAATAAAATGAGCATCGTATCTATCATCCTCTCCCAGGGTGCTTTGCACTACGCTGCATTTACCCCTGCAGGAGTCTCGCCATTTTTTCAGGATTTCTGTAAATACCAAGAACTGTTCTATCTCACTGTTTTGCTGATCGCAATATGTATATTTATCTCGAAATTACAACACATATAAGGGACGTGGGAAGAGGTGCCAACATACTGAAAGAGCCACATGATTTCACAGTATAGTCTTCTGGTTAACCTATTCTAAAGCAAATACCAAGAATCTTACGATTCTTAATATGTGTTGTATCTCAGGTACGCTTTTATTGTACCTGTTCATGTGGCAACTTGGATGACATGACCACACGGCCCCTAGCACCGGCATAAGCGATATTAGATACAAATCTAGAGAGCTATGATGGAAATGCTCTGACAACTCGTATATTGGTAATTGGTGAGCTGTGTCGCTGTGACAACTCGTACACTTGGTATTGGTGAACTTTATCGTCGTCAAATGAAAATGACGGAATTTAACCCTATCTGGCATGGACGATTTGGGGTGTCTCGCAGCCTGGGAGGGGGGGCGGAAAGTGCCCCCCCCTATATATTTTCTCTACCACTAAGGCTAGAGCGCTGAAACTTACCACACAGTATCTTTGGTTCAAGCTCTACCGGAAAGTGTAAACAAATCCAAGATGGCCGCCATGATGACGTCACAGTGACGTCATCTTTGCGGAAGCCATTTTTCGGCCTTTTTGGGGTCGATTTTTCGAAATTTTCATTTTTCAGATTTTTCTCTCGAAAAGAATCAAATAAAATATAGAATAATTAGTTATTCATCAATAAAATACTTTCAAGAACTTTTAGGCAAGGGAAATGTGAAGAAATGGAGCGAAAAGATTGAAAAACACGACTTTCGCGGGCACCACATGTTCGCCATTTTGAATTTACCCATGATCCTCTGCCCGGGTGTATGTGAAAATAGGCTCAAAATGACCCCAATAAGATAAGATTAAAAGTCACCAAGTTTCAGCCTCCTCGGTTTTGTTGTTTCGGAGCAGTTCACTAGGGGGCACTGCCCCCTCCCGGCCAGGTAGGGTTAACACAAAAGACTATTCTGTAAGGCCCGATGTCAACCCAGCATGAACTTCCCACAATGTCAACATATATCAAAGACCAATAGGTCTGTACAGGGGGCGGACCTCGGGGACGAAACGTCCAAAAGCAGAATCTCGCCATATACGGGTAAAAATTACAACGCATATAAAACACATTTTACAGGTTATAACCTGTATGGATCAATATGCCGTCGTTGAACTGTCGCAGCTTTGGTTGAAAAGCCATGGAACTTTTTCATGATAGCTGCGAGGTCATCGAGGTGATAACAATTAGGAATCAAAGAGGGCACCCGATTCCAATTAGGGTAGGGGAACATTTAAGGTAGACGGCCACCAGCTTAATGAGAATACGTGCAACTATGGGATCGGGGAAATTGACCATGGTGATTTGAGAAGTAAAAAGTCTGAAAAGGCATCTCACGTCCATTGGGAGCAAGGAACAAGATATAAACATTAACATAACATACCACACCGGGGTACAAAACCGACCATTAAGCTACAGTTATGAGGCGTAAGTTAGCAAATACAGAAAGAGATAGTAGATACTGGAAATTTAATAGCTCGCTTTTGAAAGATCCTGCCAATGTAAGTTTATTAAACGATTAAATAATCGAAACTACTAAAGAGTATTGTGCCTCGCCGCATAACCCACGAACATGTTAAAAGTATATAGATAAACCTTAATTGCAAATACTTATTGACGATCGTCTATTTTTAGAAACACTGCTCATGAAAATAAGGGGTGAATGCATAAAATAGAGCTCGAGGGAAGAAAAGGAGAGTAACAGATGGGAAATAGAACTCGAGAAAGAGATGGAACGATTAGAAGGGAAAATCAACGCAATTACATAGCAATAGGAGATACGGAATTGTAGTGGTGGTCAGAGAGAAAAAAAGGATTAGCGGACATATGTAATGAGAAAATAAAAGGAATAGTCTCACGATCTAAATGTAGGTGGGTGGAAGAAGGAGAAAACCCAACAAAATATTTTCTGGCAATGTAAAAGAAGTAGTATAAAAATAAACTGATATCATAACTCACTATAGACAAGAGAGACAATCTGCATAACACTCACGATATTTTAGCTATCGTAGTATTCGAAGTTGTACACAAAACAAGACATACAAAGTGCAATACAATGGAATGCTTGGCAAATCTAAATTTAAAAAACTTAAAAAATCTAGAAGGATATATAACATATACTGAAACGACAAAGGCTTTGAAAAATATGAAAAACGATCAAAGTCCAGGCCTATATGGTTTCCCAGTGGAAGTTTTTAAGTGTTTTGACCACATATTGGTTACTTTTTCGTTCGGGCTGCTAATACCGGTACTAGATTTGACATGGGAGAGTTCTTGGTCACACGGCAACTGGGTTTAATAACATGCTTGCCGAAACTATACACACCTAGAAATCTAATGAAAAACTGGAGACCGAGCACTTTGTTACTCGCAACTCATAAAATGACCTCCGCATGTATAGCAAACAGACTAAAAACTGTCATTCCAAAAATTACTCCTGAGGATCAGAAAGGTTTCATCATAGGTCGCTAAATTGGTGAGAATGTTCGCCTCATCTCGACAGGGCATTGGTCGAAGTCCTGCTTATATATATTAATGTCATTTAGAAAGCAGGTGACATTGATGTACGTAAATGTACGTAATCTCGGCTCCGATCCCCGAACTTCCTCCTTTTTGGTATATGAGGTGGGAGAGTGGTTTAGGGCGGTTGCATTTACCGCTGATAATTCAGTGCTAAACTCTGAGGGCGCAGGTTCGAGTCTCACACGGGACTGTCTCATCCAGCACAAGTATCTTTTGTTTACCAAGAAAGTGTCAGCCTAAATATATTTCGACATAGAAGTCATACTTGATGAAATAACGCTCAAATATGTTTAGTGATGTATTTTTGGTCCGATCCATTTTGAATTTACACATGGATTTTACACCTATGATTATGCAGGAATATGTCTGGATAATTACCCAGTAGGTTTGATTTTCGACAGGTAAAACTTTTCAAACAGGAGCTGTTCGACCCTCCGTCAGACAAACGAAACAGAGAGAAATAGCTCTTCACAATTTACTTTTGGTTCACAATGCCTGCCTAATATGCTGGTTCCTTTGTGCGACTCGGTATTTCACCAAGCTGGCCGATGACGTCACTGCAATACGTTATTAATTTTCGTTTCTGGGTGATTATGGAGAAAACATATCCGGAGTGAGAGAGATGATGGAGGCCAATTTGGATTCACGTGCTGGGGGTTGCTTGTTGGACTGTAAATATCGAGGAACATATAGAGTACATTGGTTTCCCCAGGCACTTCTCTTCAGCCTTGGCGTTATTCCCATCATTTTCCAGCCTTTACTCAGCACGTTATTAATATAACCATTGCCTCTAATTTGTAGCTTATTCCAAAGCGGTTGATAACTAATATATTCTCACACATTCCTTATGTCTACCAACAAACGCTATCATTCATATTTGATCAGCTGAAATTCCAACAAACACGTTCAAACACAACTATGACGAGTTGATAGCATATTTACATCTAATCGTCGGGGTATTACTTTACAAATACCTGCACAAAAATATTATCAGATTTGTTCTTCTTCAATCGTTGTCCAGTCATCAGAAAAAAAGAAATTTAGTGCGTATCAAAATCTCTGAAAAACGAGCGAACTATATCATGTTAACTTCGTCTACTGGTGTAATTCTATCTACAGTTTGAGAGAGACAGAGAGAATTAGAATTAACGTCGTATTCAGCAGATCCAGTTTGAAACGCACAATAATACGTTCTTATGTCGATAGAATGTACCGTTTCAGATAGTCGGAGATAACCTTCCGCTTGTACCTAAATGTCCCAACGGCAGGCTTGTTGACCGGACTGTAAGCTCTGTCAGTTAAGAGGGCGTGGGACTTTTAAGTCCCGTCGGTAAACAAAGGGTTGAACATTAAATGTCAACAGCTCACACCTCAGTTCAAATAGAGCATTTACATCTACGTTGTTTAAATCACCAATAGTCTGTGGAGACTGAAGCTGTAAAATGTCGCTTTATGCCATTGACTTGTATTGTAAGAATTGTATCTCTGAACACCAGGGGTAGCCTAAAATCGTTACAAATCAAAAGTCCACGAGAAATGCCGACCACTCAATTAGTCTTCAGCTCGTGTCTGGGAATCTGGAACAGGGATGGACGTTAAAATAATTTATAGGCGGTAAAATTGGCTCAACGCTCGATAATTAGTCATTTATGTTTCCTCCAAAATAGGATTACTGTACCTTATGAACAATCAACCTGAAACCCTTTTCAGTTAATCGAGAATTTGATTGGACAGAAGGTCAAAGTAATTTGGGCGTTGGTGGAAATCTATTAGACTAATTTATGGGAGAGTCGCCGGCCTTGTGACCAAGGATGTTTCCATCCCACTTCAGTCAAACATTTCATAGTATACACGTTGCTTCTCACTTCTTCCTCATCAAATCTATGTCTAGGAAATTACATCTGCCTTCATCGGATAGCCATTTCACATTCTGTCGACCTGGGCAAGCCCTTTGTCATGATGGTTCGATGTCGTCCGAAAGTTGCCTTACTATGTGGTTGGTTTTCAGATACTGCAAACACAAGAAAATGATATGAATTATAGAATAATACCCATTCAAAATCAAGAATGATAATATATCGGCTCTGCACACTATGACGGGATGTGGGATTTATCGCCTTTGCAACGGTCATCCGTCATCACAAGAGAGAACCCATCTCACGGCACGTAAACTGAATAGAAAATACAGAAGTCATTCCTCAGGGAATAACCCCTGTGTCAATATAGTATTTTGATATGAGGAAAGAGTAAGAAGACACTAGTACTCTCGAATAAGAGAGGGTAATTCTTTTAGACCAAGTTAGGCGTCCTAAATATGGCGTCCGCCAATCACTACTAAGATATTAATATACGTATTGATCATGTTTCTACAGCATTCTGGCACAAACTATCTAGTAAGCACGGTCAGAGATACGTGAAACTTATATGGAGCGTCCTAATCCAAGGTTCAAGAGCGGTGCCGTTTACACCATCGCAAATTTACTCGAGCGAGAATATGATTTGTATTCTCTGGGCTTTCCTGCACTCCAAGAGAAGAATGAACACGCCAAATGTCGAAACTGGTCAATATGACTGTCTACCAATTCAATTGTAACTTCTCTCACTGATTCCCGAAGATATCCCCACATTCATCATTTCCAGGCAAGCAACTGGCCTCTTTTTCATTATTTATCCTCAGGAACATATCAGCAAAGATATCGAAGCCGTTGACCTGGATCTTGATCAATCCCCCTCAATCATAACATGCGCCTCGTGCCTCATCTAGCTATTGTGACCAACTCAATTTTCCCTGTTTTTTTTGCGCTGATTGAAGTACCGCTGCAAATTATGCTAGCAGATGAACACTTCAAAGCTCACTGTTAAGTGCAAGCTAACGGAATAACAACTGTACATCACAGCTTGAGCAATGCAGTGCCAACGAAAGATAGTTCATTCCATAAGGTGGTGATACATAAGGCGCTAGATCCGACGTTTAAGCGCTAGTTCTCTTCAAGTTCTCTTCAAGAGTCGTTAATAAAAAATACGTATAACACTATTACTACTAAAATTGAAACAGAGGTGAAAATAAACTACATGAACACAATCTATACTTGTGAGAGAGAAACGACCGACAGCTTTCATTGATGTCATCACTGTGTTTCTGTTGTCTAATATTCACCACTGACGAGTATTTTATCAAAATAAATCGTTTTGTTTTCTTTAGAGCAAGATCTTTGGCGTTTCATAACGTGTATCTAATTCCGTTTAACCGGGGGTTAGGGACCGTTTGAACGCATGCACTTCAAGATCCTAATGTTGTGATATGAACACCCACACCCAAGCGTGACAGATACATCATTCTCTCGATAACGAATTAAAAGAATATCATATGGATTACGAATATGATCAGCAATACGGATTTAATGTTTTGATAACATCGTGTGTCTTGCCGGCATCATCGAAAGCTGTTGACCGCTTCTCTCTTGCAGGAAAATAACCTACATGTATACTATGATTATGTTGTTGTTATTGGTGTTTTTTAAGGCCGTTATATGAAGTAGGTCTTTGGATTATGGACGCGGAGATTCTTTAATAGACGACGGCTGAATAATGAATGACGGACCAACGTTTGTATCGTATAGTGTTAATGTTTATTTGGCCAATAAGTTTATGCAAACCGCATAGTGTTCAGATAGCTAATATATCTGGATTTAACTTAATACGTCCTTGATATCTAGTTTTTCTGATCTTGTTTTCTTGGAATTTAAATAAAGCTGAGGGCAACGTATCGAATAGAACAAAGAGTGAAACCCCATGAAATCTTGTGTCTTCTTTGAAGCCATCCTTCCCAAGTCCTGTTTTACAGACAGATGGAATCTTTCATCAGTCATCCTAAAAAGCATTTGGCGATTCAAGATGGAGAAACATCTGTTGCAATTAAAATAAGGATTCAGAAATTCAGTGGTGTAATCTATTTTGAATATTGAAGGGAAACTTGAAGCGAAATAAAGTAGTTTCTGTTCACTTTTATCTACAGAAAAAAAACAATGTATTTACGAAAACATCAGTTTTCTGATACCCCACATCACGGTCATTTCGATTGTACCTATGATGCTCTGCTCCTGGTATTATGAAAATGGGCCCAAAATGACCCCTAAATGATAAGTTACAAAGTCATGGGGTGTCAACTCTCAAGTTTGTGTCCTTCTGGGAATAAGGTAGAAAGTTTGGTAAGGGGACAGGCCTGCTAAGATTAATGACTTCTTCGATGGGGACGTATACATGTCATTGAAGAAGAGAGATGATTGATCTTGTGTTAATTGGATGAAGAACGTTAGTGACAATTCGGTCCATTAGCTATTCGGTTTGATCAAGAAAACCGGAAATGAAGTGATGATGAAGTGTCCTTTCTAACACAAAGATATTCCATATTTGTCATTTTTTTCTTACATTTCAATGAATATTGATATTAATTCGAAGTCATAGAAAGTTAGTGTCATTCTATACCGGATCATTCTTATCCGTTCTTATGGATGCGCGCTGCAGTGATATGACATTGAACACCACATGCGAGTCTGTACTCCACCAAATGTTCGTTTACTCCATGGTTAGGTGATCACAATGACAGTTGCTGTGCCGTAATCGAAGACCATTCATTTACACAGAGTTATCCTTTACGAGATATCCGCGAACATGTCTTCGCCAATAAAAACTCTTTAGATAAATATATTCTTTTTTTATTTATTTAGCAGAAAATTATAAGAATTTTCCTAACTCGTGGTTCTATTTCACTGCAGTTAAATTTCACTGGACTTAAATAACACCATTGTTATTTAATTGCAGTGAATTAGTCTTTCCCAATTAAATGTATGAGACAGATTTTCTGTCAGCTGTCTCCGTTATGATGGAAATAATTGTAAAAAAAATTAAAAGGTGAGAAATGTTAACGACGTCTGGTGACTAGAAGGCAATCATGGGACTCTACAGGAAAGCTTCCCTCGACACCTCACATTCAGACACGAGAACACGGAGAATTCTTGGACGTCACCTTAGTATCTCAGCCGCACTTTTATCGCAGCTGTTCATGTGGAGACTATAGAGTAACCACATAACCCCTAGTACCCACTTGAGCGGAAATAGTCTAACTCGAGAGTTGTGATGGTAACTCAGACGATGTTAATGGAGAAGCATCGATGGCGTCTTTGTGTCCACCGTACAGCCACAATTTTGGTCGAAGGCCATGAAATTTCGTCCTGACAGTATTGGGGTGAATGAAGATAAATCAAAAGGAAAACGATCCGTTGGTAGCAGGATTTTTTATTTTTATTTATTTATTTATTTATTTATTTATAGAGATTCATCCAATTTCACCTATATAGCTGTGAGGTCTGGCAAAATTAAATAAAGCAACACAAAAAGTCAGAAGAGGCAGTTAACCCCGCATGTGGGCCGTGGGAATGAAACATACAGTTTACATGATATAACCTGCACAGTTCTGTATGTCGTCACTGAACGGCCACAGTTTTGATTGAAAGAGCATAGCCAAGATAGCTGCGAGGTCATTGGGATAATAAATGACAATATTCGAAATCATAAATGGGAACCCAATGTTCAATTTGGGTTTGGATGGTTTTTTTCGTCTGACGGCCGTCACGTTGAAGCTTAATGAGGATACATGCAACAATGGGATCGGTGAAAATAATCATGGTGACTTGAGAAAGTGAAACGTCCGAAAATGCATTTCGTGTCCATTGAAGACTGGGGCAATATATGAACATGAACATAACATGTTTAAGCACGTTGATCCGTAGTCATTGTGGGGGTGATTTGGGTGGTTTCAGACTGATTCTAGGAGGGAGTCTAAAGGGCATAATGCAGAAGCAAAGGAACTCCGAATAAACTTAATAAACGCATGGTGACAGTCTCAATATTTCGACAAAATTTTATTTGTCATCTTCAGGATGTGATCTAACAGCAGTTACAGGCTCTTATATACAAAACGACTAACAAAGACTGAAATGGTTCGATACACAAAATTAGAGGGCAATAGCCAATCAGATAATATGTGAACATAACAATTAAGGTAAACATGAGTGGCAAATAGACATGACAAGGAATACACACACCACATAGGCCTGACAATACACAATCGAAATGGCAATAGTTTGATAAGGATAATAGATACGGGTGGTGATTTATTGAGGTGTGTGAATGTGTATAGAGTGGCAGCAGAAATGTCAATCAGGGGAATAAACACAAGTGAAACAGAGATTAGAAAAAATGTACCAAAGGTACCTAAGACTGAAATCGGAAATAAGATATAGAGAATTGGATAGTTACAGAACGGGAAACGCTGAACTATATGGGCGAACTATATTAGGCTATTAATTAACAAGACAAGAAATATACACACCACAGAAATTCTGGATAGTTGTATTATCTTATCTAAACAGTGATTGATGGAATAAAATATATAAAATTGAAATTGGAAACAAAATACCTTAACCTTAACTAACAAGTACATTTCAAATGTAGAAATCAGCAGACCACCGAGATCTTTCGCTGTATCAGTTCTCTTTCATTCTGTGTCTCCAATCGTGTACTTTATTTTGCGAGACTACTTTCTCAGTAAGTGTTTCTAGCCTCAGATCCAAACTTCAGTGATCAACCGTCGTCCACTAGAATTCCCAGTTTCAATAATTACTGCTGTGCACCAAGGAACTATTTGTCTTGATACATACGCACATTGTTTGGCAGTAGGGAATATTCATACAATGAAGTGACAGTCGTTGTAAATGTTGACGTGTTTGACGAACGCACGAAAACACTTAATCATTTTTAGATTTTCTGAATTTGGAAGCGCAAAGAAAGTTATCTCGCTCAATTCGAATCAAAAAAAATATTTTGAAACGTTCTCGCTTGAAGTATACCTGCTTTGCTTTAATACCACATTCAACCAACCACTTTAGCTCTTTAGCTGATCTGTTGCACCCAATCAAAGCTTTGTGGTGATGGGACTCGAAGCCATATCGAGTAAAACATCGGCCGCCTGGTCATACCGGGCCGGCGCTCTAACCGAGACGGTCACATCCTCTCCCACAAAATGAGAGGTTCAGTGACCAATGTTACATGAACGCCCAACTGTCTGATCAACGATGTTGATCCGGCTCATCGGAAACTACACTAGCGAATATACTAGAATTACATTGTACCTAGGACTGTTATAGAATGGCATTTGCTTTTCAAAATACCTGTAGATATATATAAGCATACCTGTAAAAATTATACCCGAGAAGAACTGTAGCGAATCCTTCGAGAATACCAGAATTTAATGCGGTCCAAATATGGGACACGGTAAAGTGTGCAGCAAAGGCTTCCGGGGGCGATATCACTAAAGCATTAGAGTTGTATGAAACAACAAGTTAGCTACGATAGTAGCAATTAATAATACTTACCAATCAAACGCGCTGAATTTCACTGATCATGCTGAAAATGTTTCCGTTTTTTGCGCCTACTGTCCAGTGTACAACGCCGACGCGTGACATCAGCAAATACATTTTACAGTATTGCATTGGTGACGTATGCCGCTCGATTGAAGCGCATCTGACGGGGAACCTGACGTGACGTTTCCCGTCTCAGGTGAAAAAGCCGAACAGAGCATGTGCATCGAAAAATACACACCGACACTATCGTTACAGTGATGTCCTCAGATCCAACACGAAGCTTCAAATCAATATCAATCAAATATTTCTTTGCAAGCAGCACTATGGCTAAGTTTCATTGTTAGTATTGCAGATTCGCTATACTGACGACAAAATATTCTGCTCTTCCTGACGGAACAAAAACAAAAATTAGTGGAAGGAGGCAGGAAGATGCAGCACGCTTTCGATCGAGAAATATCACTCATTTAGAGTGTTTTCATCTGTAGTCACCTCTGAAAAAAGTTTCATGTAGTATTATTAGGTTCGAGTAGCTATACCACGAACATGTTCGAGATGTGGAGAGACATGTGAATGCGAGTTTTCTAAATGAGCACTTGGCACCTTCTATCCAGCATAGCTGGAAGTATTTTCTTCACATTGCTTAAAGGATTATCTTACTAAGAACTGAACAAGTGAACTGGCAATGATGTAATCTTCGGAACGTGAACGGCTCCTCAACATTCTCTTCGAATCGATATCAGCTAATCCTTCTTTGGGGATTGGAAGCCATTTGCGCGAAGTAACTTATATATTGATTTGGTTTGACATGCGTTTCACCAGATCATAATAAATATACAAGTATAGCGGTTTGACAGGATGAAAACCACAAGAGGATTAGGAATATTGGTATGGCCAGCAAATAATTCCAACTTGGGTCACAGCGGCCATGAAATACTTTTCCAGCTGATTTCTTTGCAGTATTTTCCGTTGTTTCCATTGTTTTCCGTTGATTGGACTCATGCAAAACCTGAGTCTACCTGGACTCATAAAGAATCCGATACAAAGCCTGAGACAAATATGGATTGTGTTGTATAATAGTGGCCAATAAGGAAGATAAGCCTGTATGGTGACTCCCTGAATACAGAATTATAACACCGGTCCCAGTAAAACAGCTGTGTACGAGGTTACTTAAGTTGTTTGAGCGATTTTTAACGTTTCGCTTCATGTCGGAGATTTGTCCAAAGGCACCGAACTAATTTTATTCGGAAATGACCGAGTTAAAATAATGTGAAATGCGCCCGGCATCACTTTTGGAATTCAATTCTTGTTGTTGCTGGTGCCTGGAAGTTAAGGCTTGCTAAAGTCGAGGATCCAGCGGGTCCATTTCGATTTTTGTTTGGAGTTTCATTTTTCCACGTTAAAAGTTCACAAATGAATTTCCGTGTCGACGGTTGGCATCAATTTCAAATTTGCGTGAAACGAAAATTAAAGAAAGCTGCTCGCTGTGAAATAGATGGAACTTTTTCACAATAATTATTATGCTCAAGCTATGACATTCAACTTCCAATGATGCTATATAAATTTTGACTGATTGAGTGTTATCAAACCAGATAGGGTGACGAACAATTTTATGAATTCCACGTCATAGCATGTATCATCCGTCTCCGGGATCAAAGAGTGCCGATAGAGCAAGTGAATTTAAGGTTTAGGCAAGCAGCTAATCTTTGTTTGAAGGTCTCTAATAATAAATATTAAAAAAATTCCAGTGTTACTTGACCCATGTTGTCTCATATCCCAAAAGCATAGCTTTGTTGACAAAATAATCGGTATTCAATCGAAAACCTCTCCGTATCCTCAATATATATTGCAAGACAAATATAACCGTACGTGAAAATACCGGGTTCAAAGCAATGCGCAAGTAAGGACGCCATATTGGCTACTATGAGAGGCCCTGGACAATATGAAGACGATAATAATCAACACCTCCCGGACTACAACTGGATTAGGCCAACTGCAAAGACGTGGTGACGACGTGTTATAAAGCTATGAAATATTCATAGCACGGGGTAACTGAATGCTCAATTCAACTGAAAAATGTGCGATTCAGTAGCGATATTTAAAATTTGGGAACGTGGATAGAATATTAATTTATTTAGATTGAGGACCGCTTCAACCCACGCGAAAACGATATGTGACCTGTTGACTGCCAGGTGACGGTGTTGAACACAGTTGATATACATGTAGTAATAATCTCACCTGTAAGTCATCGACAGGGCAGATAGTGAGTATTTTAGGTCTGATTTTAATCAGGTTGGATAGGTGGTTAACCGATAAACAGGTCATCTATAACGTAGTTTATGACCAGAGTAGAAGACATAATAGTGATTTAAGGATTGAGGAGCTTCATATCTCCACATTAATTCATTTCTTTACATCTTTGCCGGATCAAAATTGTTTGTTTACCCTTGTCTTCTATTCAAAGTCTTCCAATATTCCATTCGAAAAACTTGTATCAATACTACTAATGAATAAATTATCAAATTAACATGATCAAGACATACATGTACAAAGAAAAAAGCTCGTGATTGTGAAGACCTGATTTCGGGAAATTTCTTCACTCGCTTTTCACCCGAAGACACCTTCGACTGATGGATCAGTAGGGACGATTTATCCAGGTTTGGCCTCCAATAAGGTGTATTGCAGGTGCCAGGCCCATGAGAAAGTGCCTAGCTCAACCCACACCACACAGAAGGTCTGACTGCAGATTATGTCTTGAGTGTGTGTCAGTTAAACCAACATTAAAAGAATGGTGGAAAACGATCCCGCGTACAGAAAATAATTTTTATGGCCCCACAGACACATATACTGACTGCATTTTCCAAAACATCTCAAGAACCAAAAGTGGTTCCTGTGATGATTTATATCCCAGTCAAAAGTCAGAATGTGGTATAACTTTTCTCTAAAGCCCAATGTCTCCACGGTAAATTTCTCAGGTGATGGAGTCAGATAAATTTCTGTATTTTTCTAACCGTATGCTCAATTTAACCCTATCTGGCCTGGGCTTTCTTGGGCCTGTCCAGGCCTGGGGAGGGACCATCTCCCCCCCCCCCCCATATTATGTTTTTACTCCTTGAACTAGGGAGCTGAAACTCACCACACTATACCCTTGGGTCAAGCCATACCACAAAATGTAATCTTACAGTGACGTCATTTTAAAAACGGTATTTTTTGTCGATTTTTCGGTCAGATTTTTAGAATTTTTCATTCATGCAATTTCTTCGAAAAAACTGTGTGATAAATTAGTAAATATTAATGTGATGTGAAATAAAATAGTTTTTGCTCACTTTTCATCTCGGAAAAGCAGAAATTTTGAAGAAAAATGCCGAAAACATTATTTCTCGGGTATCCCCAGGAGGCCGCCATCTTGAATTTACCCATGATCCTCTACTCGGGGGGGGTTATGCAAATAGGCTCAAAAATTTTATCGTTCTGGAGATCGCGCAGAAAGTTTGGAAGGGGGAGGGGCATGTTGCCCCCTGGTAGGGTTACGAAGAGTGGGCACCAATGCAACTGTTCTATCACACATGTGCTCTACTGAGGACATTGAGAAATCATAGCATCACACAACATACAGAAATATATGTGGGCGCCAGTTGACATATATGAATGTGGTGCTGTGCACACCATTTCAAACCCACATGATTATGTATATTATTGGGGTCATGTGTCTCTATACTACAATCCCTCATCAGTAATATTCCCCCGTCTTTAATAGTTAATTAATAGTATCGGTGTTCTAGAAAACTGATCGCCGATATATTAATGCCACACACCATAAAGCATTCTTTATAAACAAAGAAAAATCTCATGAATGATATCCCTTGTATGTATTCGAGCTAGAGTTGCTCGACTTTCTCATTAATAATATCTATGTGAAATTTGGCAATACAAAATTTCAAAAATTTCAAAAACAGATACTTTTAAAGCCCGTTCCTTCTCATTCAGCAACCGCTATATAGATGATATTCTTTCTGTGGATAATCGCTATATTACAAGCGTCTGGTCCGTCATTCATAATTCAGTCGTGGTCCATTAAAGAATATCCGCGTCCATAATCCAAAGATCTATGTAATATTCCATATAACAGCATTAGCACCAAATTCAAAAAGACAATCATAGTTTACATAAACATAGGCTAGTTTCCTGCAAGAGAGAAGCGGTCAACAGTTTTCAATGATGCCGGCAAGACATCATGATGTTCCAAAAATATCAAATCCGTATCGTATTCTTAATCCATATGATATTCGCTGTAAAATCATCATCTAGAGAATGATGTTTCTCAGTCACGCTTTGATTGTGTTTGTTCATATGAGCACCATGAGGATCGTGAAGTACATGGGTTTATACGGCCCCTAGCCCCGGATTAAGAGGAATTAAGACACAAGTTACGAAACGTAACGCCATAGAGCTTGCACGCTACGCTCGTCTTTTGCTATCAGCATTCGAAATGTATCGCCAAATTTGAGAAACTTTGAGTGGAGGCGCTTTGTGGTATAGCCCTGTTTTATAAGTTTCTACGACAATATTTTGTGACGTTGGTTACAATCGTCACATTTAACACAGGATCTAGCAAATCCTACTAGGCGAGATGTGTATACGCCATATGCAGGTCCCACTGGATTATTACTATCCAGAAAGGGATAGTTTACGATGTCGAAATTGTAATCATCTCTTTTGTCATAAAGTCGACGATAGAGAAGGCCCGCTTCATTTTTCTAGATATATAGATCTAAATATGATGTGCAGGTAGGGCTATCTGTAGTTTCCTTCAAATCCAGTGAAGGTAGATTTTTTCCTTCATTGTGTCATTTATATAGCGATTATCCACAGCGAGAAGATTGTCTATATAGCGTTTGGTGAATGAGAAGGAAGGGGCTTTGACTTGATCAGTTTTGAAAGGGCCTGCATATAGTCATATTCATAAGAGACCAGATATAGGTCAGCCAACAGGTATGCCCAATTAGTACCCATTGGAATACCTATATGCTGTTGATATATTGTTGCCAAATTTCACATAAATACCTTTAGTGAGAATTCCAAGCAACTCTATAAACATGATAAACAAAGATAATATAAATAAATGACGCCGCGAAGGATATATATATCCACCTTCACTGGATTTGAAGGAAACAGATGGCTCTGGTGGCACATCTTATTCAGAACTATATCTCTATAAAAATGAAGCGGGCCTTCTTTCTCGTCGACTTTACGACAAAAGAGATAATTACAATTTCGACGTCGTAAACTATCCCTATCTGGGCAGTAATATACCAGAGGGACCTGCATATGGCGTATACATATCTCACCCAGTAGCATTTGCTAGATTCTGTGTTAAATGTGACGATTTTAATCAACGTCACAAAAAAATAGCAAAAACTTGTAAAAACAGGGCTATATCATCAAGTGCCGCCACTCGAAGTTTCTCAAATGGGCGATACATATCGCATGCTGATAGCAAAATACGAGCATATCGTGCAAGATCTATGGCGGTACGTTTCGTAACTTGTGTCTAATTCCGCCTAACCCGGGGCTAGGGGTCGTATGTATTTCAATATCCTCACAGTGTTGATATGAAATCACAATCAAAGCGTGACTGAGATACATCCTATTCTAGATAAGGGCTGTACCACGTATATCATATGGATTTAAAATACATGATCACGATACGGATTTGATATTTTTTGAACATCATGATGTCTTGCTGACACCAATGAAACCTGATGACCGCTTCTGTCTTGCAGGAAATTAGCCCAGTTTTTACACGTCACAAAACATTGTTACAGAAACTTACAAAACAGGGCTGTTCCACCAAGCGCCTCCACTCAAAGTTTCTCAAATTTGGCGATACATATCGCATGCTGATAGCAAAATACGAACGTAGCGTGCAAGATCTATGGCGCTACGTTTCGTAACTTGTGTCGGCTAGGGGCCGTATGAACCCATGTACTTCAAGATCCTCATGGTACTCATATGAACAGTCACAATCAAAGCGTGATTGAGATACATCATTCTTTAGATGACGACTTTACAACGAATATTATGGATTAAGAATAGTGATCAGCGATACTGATTTGATATTTTTGGAACATCGTGATGTCTTGGCGGCATCATTGAAAGCTGTTGACCGCTTCTCTCTTGCAGGAAACAAGCCTATGTTTATGTATACTATGATTGTCTTTTTGAATTTGGTGCTAATACTGTTATATGGAATATGGAATAGGTCTTTGGATTATGGACGCGGATATTCTCTAATGGATGACGGACTAGACGTTTGTAATTATGTATACTATGACTTATCCGTTTAATTTGGTGTTAAGTTTATTATATAAATTAGGTCTTTGAATTATGGACGCGGAAATTCTTTAATGGATGACGACTGAATATTGAATGACGGACTAGACGCTTGTATCCATTTGAAATATGTTCATATATAACTAGAATACAATAGCCCCATTACACGTGTGGGACTGTCAGATTGAATTGGGTGCTTGTGTAATATTTGGAAGTAGAATATATCGGTACAATACAATGGAATGGGATGGATTTGATTTAATGTCACACTCAAGGCTATTTCACTCATATGGTGACAGCCAGTTTGAATGGTGGAGTAAGCCAGATTACCCGGAGAGAACCACGGCCCGTCGGCAAGTAGCTGGCAAACTTTCACATATGCACCAGCTTGGCTCAAACCTGTACCGGTTCAGCGGTGTTGGGCTAGCGATCACCAGTGAAACGCCTTAAGCCACTCGTTCTCCCAGGACCCCCGTAAGAACAACAATGCGTTCATTACCTTTAGTATGGGACGAGATTGATAGACGGTCATGAGTTCAAATGTTGGTATTGGCTAATTTCCTATGCAAATTTATTTAATGTGGAGGCTACTTCTGGAGTGTAACTTCGAGACAACAGGAAAGGTAGTCCATTGGAAATTTTATTCCATTAGTCAGTTTGCTAAGACAATAAGAGAGAATGTGGGTTAGATTTCGTTGACCGATAATTTATTATTTCTCTCTGAAATAATTCGCATGCAATAATTCCGTCGAAGAGCAGGGGATACATTTCATCCCAAATTTTCATTTCCGTCTAAAACACGATGTTCATGCAGCCAAGCAAATGTCTTTTGGATGCATCCTGTTGCTTGAACAGAAGAGCTCTTCACATATAAAAGACTAGATTCTTAGGTTTTCGATGTACTTGAGGCAAGGTTTTGAGATGGGCGTATTTCTGCTTTGAATTTTCATTCTTAATGTGGGATGTTTGTCTGAGAGCTCATTCGGTTGATTTTATGGGTCTATCTTTGAAAAGATGATGGACCACGTGAATAATAATTTAGCTATTTTGCTATTTATATGGAGCTGTAATCATGTACTAATTGTTCAAATGTTACTAAGCGGTCACCCCTCATCATCTCTCATGCCAATAATGATAAAGGTGGTTTGATAAAGGGATGAGAAGAACTTCGGTCTCGAGATGATGAAGAAAAAGAGATCCCTGCCAATGAAATTCACAATACCATAGCTGGGTCCAAAACACTCCTTGCGGACCACGTATTGACATGGTGGAACCGGCATAAATGACTCACTGGGCATCCCGAGCAGCAGCACCTAGCACCCAAGGTTTGAGGCAACATGAGTATATTGATTCATCGGTGGACACTATCGCCCAGCAATAACGTGAGCTGTTTACATTCTGTCTAAACTCGTGCCCAGTCTGGTGGTACCACCCCGACAGTGCCAGGTTCTCACAGAATACGCTGAGGAATGAAGGGCTCCTACATAAGTCTGACAGATTGGCCATGGACGACATTCTTCATCCAGCATAGATAATCAAAGAGTCATTACCAACAGCTCTCGTTGAATTTGATTCTTATCAATGCTAGCCTGACATTGCCTGTCGACTGAATAATGGTGTCTGTTTTAAGGCCTGTGCATGGCTGGTGACTGTGAAAATCCAAGAAAATCCAAATCCAAGAAATCGTTTCGATTTTGATGATGACAATGATATTGGTAACTAATTTACTCGTCCTCTCGACTGGAAAACCCCGTCTGGCGACTCTCCCAGATGCCAAAGTATAATGCCTTATATTTGTAATAAAACGCTCGATGGGAAGTATATGTCACTACTACAACCCATAAGACAAACACCTTTT
>JAVTVY010007532.1:0-48117 GCA_036873755.1 Hanleya hanleyi | reverse complement strand
TGACCTGCATAAGCATCGATTATTTGATACATATCCATGAACTAATGAGACGGCGCAAGATAATGCATTGTATGGAATTGTCATACTGGCTCAAAAACAGACCAAATAACGATTTCTTCTGCAAAAGCAATTATTTTGCAGATAAATATATATCCATCATAGGCATATTATCGTAACGTAGCATTTCTGGTTAGTAGCGTAGCCAAGATAGGGCAAGAAAGAAAATGGTTACCAGATAACTTGGTATCGCCCCACCCGAAGTCTCTTCAATGCTTGTTTCTGTAAATAGGGAATGTGAACCCTTCCTATCCTATCACGAACGAATTCCCCGGCTGGATTGTTGTTGCTCACCAGAGAAGACAATCGGAAATATTGCAAACATATGAACAATGGATAATGTACACGGTATATATCGCTTTTATTCTTCTGATTACCACATGCCTGGCCGTTCTCGCATGGTCTGTTCCGAAATGCCAGCGGCGAAGGCAGAAATAGCAGCACCGATTCTGAAACTATGGCGTTTGGAATCCAGGTATATAAATAACGACGCTTCAGTTGCGCAGCACAATACACTCTGGCATGCGCTTCCAGTAGGAGGGAATTCTTCTCTCGGAGTTCTATTTCGTAAGCTTGATGGGCAAGCTTCCAGATCTCAAAACAACCAAAACTCAGTGAACCGATGTCTGAAAATTGATGTTGCATGGTTTGTGACGATAGAAGCGTTTCATTAGTAAAAATTAAAAAAGCGTTTCATCTACTGACCAAAGCAATTACAATAATCCTCCCCATTCTTGAAACACCAAGGAAGAGGGTCATTTGAATTTGTGCATTTTTCCGGTTTATAGTGCCGAAAATAGATTGAATTCATCCCGAATCATGAGTATTTTATAATTCACTAAACACTGTTTATAGAGATATTTATGGGAATGAAAACAAATGAAGAATCGGTCGGAAAATTTTGCAAAATTCTCGGGCGATGTACTCATAAGCCCCAGACGGCATAAGCAACAAATGTCTGTGCCCCTATTCTAAGCAAATCCATTGTCACAAATCGACGAGAGATAAATCATGTTGTCTTGGTGGAATTTCAACTGTTCACAGCTCTTACTTCTCAAGAAACCAGCTTTCGTTTATAAGAATTTTTATTCATACATATCGGATTTCTCAAAACTGTGTCCGGATACCCAACCCAAAATTTCGCTGTGGCAAGCTGTTGTGTTTAGTAGCACAAATGCGTAAAATGGGCTGTTGTCGAATTAAATATTTCAGTACATACCCATGAATATCACCTGGTCGAACTTTTTCTTGCTAAATCTCCACGAAATCAATTCTCATGGCGTCAGAAATGCAAATAAACCGTTCAAATTGTTGATGGGGAAATTCTTTTTGGATGTTGACTTGATATTGTGACAACATTGTTCAGATACAAGTGTCTGGTCACAAAGAAACATCACAGTACTGAAGTGTATGAAATTAATGATGAGGTTTGAATCGAATGATTTACTCCTGTCTTCGCTTCATACTCATGATCGTTTTAAATTTCGAACCACAGGTAGCATAACAGTTGAAAGGATAGGAATGAAATCCAGCCTGCCCTACTGCTGTTCCAATGTCAGTTCTAATGAACCTATCAATCTTGCCAGCATCGAACCGTTCTATCTACTGCCGCTGAATGGAGAGAGTTGTCCGACTGTAAGTATGGCAATAATGATCTTATCCGGCTTATCTCCCGCTTGTTCTACTCAACCTTGTCTTGAGGGCGTATGCCTGGATGTAAAAAAAATCTAGTTTGTAAAATCACAAGGCAAAATCCAAACGAACACAAGTTCAAAAGAAACAAGAGAAATAAAAACAAAATCACAAAGGAAAAAGAAGAAAGTACAAAAGCAGGATGATGACTAAAATAAATTAAAAGAAATTGTCAAAAGAAATCAGCAACGTATTACTCGGAATCAAATGCTCAGGGATATTGGCTTCTGTGAAATATTCTAGTATTTACTAGGTTGACAATATCTCTTCGGCTTGTAAGATCTATGAATCAGTTGTGGAGCAGGGCTACAGATATAGCGACTGCACACAGGGGTGTTTTTATCTAACAACGTTTGCACTGTCCCATACCGTAGTGCTCGAATGAACAGTAACACATGGATGTGAGTGAAATATGGCAAACATATACTGTATCTCACTAAAGCGTTTTTCAAACTCATTTTCGTACAAGAATACTCATCAGCGACAAGGACTTGACTCATATCATTAAGAATTGCTAACTTGCTCTCTTTGGGAAATTTGGTATTTGGATGGTAAAACAAGTCGAACAAAATATTTTGATTGTCCCGAACATTGTTTGTGAACAATGGCTGACTACTGAACGTTTAAAGTACCTATACTCACTTCATTTGTAGGTTAAATCCATGGATCCTAACCTGGACTTCTTGGAGACGATAAACAGTAATATCACTGGAGCGAATACCTCTTCCCAGTACCACCCCCGTTACAATTACAATACCACTAAATTTGGCGAAGGAAACTTCACCTTGTATTTTTGTCGCTATCAGTCAAATGCATCCAGGAATCCAGGTAAGCATTTTTTTCTACCGTTGAATGTGTTATATATGTGCACCAAGCCTAAAAACACAATATTCGAAGTCTTTGTAGTCTTGAAAGTATGACTTCCTGTAAAAATCAAACATTGATAGACTTCAGTTTGGTACAATTTGGTGAAAGCCTTCTAATGATAAAGTAGGTGGGGGGATTATAACGCAGACGCGGGTGGGGCACGCACCTCACTTCTCCTTCCCTCCTAAAATTCAATTACATAATCGTTGGACGCACTGGATGACGTTTGCTCTTACACATTCTCCAATGAAGTGTCACCGTCACTGGTTTCGAGCACTTCACTCTTTTCTCATAAGTATCTGCCGCCTAAGTAACAAACCATTTCTATTAATGGGGTACAAAATGAGCACCTTAACTAACTAGAAGCCACGGTCACACTTGATTCCATCGGCCTTGTGTGATCTGTCTATCTCTTCCACGTCGCCAACAAATTGCTGGTTCACAGACTCGTTTACTGAGATATATGCCGTGCACACTTGAAGATCGAATATATTATTGTTTGTCTTCAAAATTGAGGGATACTAATATATTGTGACTTTTGATACGGAAAGTTGGAATATGTTGAAAGAAAAAAGCAAGTGCAAAGTTAATTTGGAAAAAAGGCAAAGACAATGCAGCTGACAGAAGATTAAATGTTGAAGAAAAATGTTTGAAAATATGTTCGTTCACATCAACGTGACAGTGACAATTTGTTGCTGCACTGATATGAAAGGACATATTTATTTCCTGGACATTTGCTGCTATTGCCACTTGACTACTCTGCTGTTATCATTGCCGTTTACTGTATTACTGTGAATTTTGGCGCGATATGCAAGAAGTGGAAAATGTTGATGACATCCGGCGACTAAAGAGCAATCATTTGACTACATGAAAGCTTCCCTCGGCACCTCACACTCTGACACGATAATACGGTGGATTCTCGGACGTAACTTTAGTATCTCAGCCGCGCTTTTATTGCAGCTGTTCATGTGGAGACTATGAAGTATCAACTCGGCCCCTAGCACCGACTTATGCGGAATTACATAGGCTAGCTCGGGAGCTGTGATGACAGATCAGCTCAAAGAAATAACGCATCTGATGTTAATGGATGAGCATCGAAGATGTCTGATGGAGTAAACGCCTCAACATGGGTTAAACCTGGTAAATGCAAGAATACTCAGAAAAACTAACCTACAATGCCCGAAGTCGTACGGCTCAAATTTCCCACCAAAACAATAAACCTAAATATATTTGTCGAGTGACATGTACAGAGAGGGGGCCTCGGGGACTAACAGTCCACCAGCAGAATCCTACCATGTACAGGTAATAAATTGGAGCGGTTTGCAAGAGGTGAAACAAATTGACGTCTTGCGACTAAAGAGCAACTATATGCCTTACTGAATCATAGTATTTTTCTTGATATAGGATGATGGTCCATTATATGGAGGAGAATATAACAAATGTATGTATATAGGGTATATGGATTAAACACTGTCCAAGACGACATCTTGTGAAAAAATGTCAACACACAAAATGTTAAAAGAATCCAACAAGTCATTCTGATAGTGTCCGGAAACAAACTTTGGAACAAACAGGCACCATTTATGGATGTAAGTGAGCACTGGTGGCGATGTATATCAAAATTTTAACAAGGATTGGTTGAGTAGTTCTGATTCTTTTGTCCGGAAACAGAAATTCAAGTTGACGCCCCGATGGCGCCACCTATGGGTTCATTTGGACAAACACATTCCAAAGCAACATCTTATGGCAAGGTATCCACATACCAAATTTTAACAGAATCTATAGTTTTATCATGATTTTATTGTCTAAAAACAAACTTTGGATCTACAGGGTCCATACCTACATACACAGGTGGATGATTTGAAGGAACTCTGGTGGAATTAAGATATGCACATACCAAAGTTGAAAAGAATCGGTTAACCCTATCTGGCCTGGGCTTTTTGGGACCTGTCCAGGCCTGGGGGCGAAGTCTCCACCCTCCTAAACTTTGGATCTGGTGGGTCCATACCTTCTACATACATGTGGATGAACAGACTTTGAAGGAACTCTGGTGGAATTAAGATGTGCACATACCAAAGTTGAAAAGAATCGGTTAACCCTATTCGGCCTGGGCTTTTGGGACCTGTCCAGGCCCAGGGGGCGAAATGCCCCCCCCCCCTTCCTAATTATTTTTCTTACCCCTTGAGCTAGGGGGCTGAAACTTATCACACTATACCCTTGGGTGAAGCTCTTCCAGAAAATGTAAAAAATCCAAGATAGCCGCTTTGATGACTTCACAGTGACGTCATTTTCAAAAACGGCATTTTTTGGTCGATTTTTCGGTCAGATTTTCCGAAATTTTTATTTTTGCATTTTCCCCGCAAAAACTGCATGATAAATTATTAAATATTAATGTAATGCGAAATAAATTAGTTTTTGCCCACTTTTCATTGCGGAAAAGCAGAAATTTTGAAGAAATATGACAAAAACATCACTTTTCTTGGACCCCACGTGGCCGCCATCTTGGATTTACCCATGATCCTCTGCTCGGGGGGTTATGCAAATAGGCTCAAAATGACCCCAATACGATAAACTATAAAGTCTCGGAGTGTCAGCTCTCTATTTCTTTGTCGTTCCGGAGATAGCGCAGAAAGTTTGGTAGGGGGGCCATAATGCCTCTCCCCCCCCCCCCAGGCCATGTAGGGTTAAGCCATTCTGATTTCGTTGTCTGGAGGCAAAATTTCAAGGTGACACCTACATGTATGGGTGCAATCCAAAGTGGCAACTTTCAGCAAGGTCTGGTTACCACATACCAAAGTGGAAGAGAATCTGTAGTCGTTCTGATTTTCTGTACGGTTTGGGTTCTATGAATGTCTTGACATTATTATATGAACATTTTCCATTATGTTGACATGGAACAAATGAGGAATGTCGTAATGTAACCAATTTCAATAGGCTTATACCTTTCTACCCAAAATTGCTGAATAGCAAGTTTTAAGTCTATAGCTACAATGGCTTGGTTCCAAGAGCATTTATGTCGTTATAAGGATATGTTATGCCATGATGCCATGGAAACCACAAAAATCATCGAAATGTACCCAAGTTCAATAGCCTTGTACTTTACCACCCAGCAATGCCGTATACCAAATTTGAAGTATCTAGCGGCAATGGTTTGGCTTCTAGATTGTTAATGTCATTATATGGATATTTTCTGTTATGTTGCCATGGACGCCACAAAAATAATTGAAATGTAATCAATTTCATTAGACTTATGCTTTTCTACCCAACAATGCTGTATATCACATTTGAGGTCTCTATATGCAATGATTTGGTTTCAAAAGCTCTAACGTCATTACAATGATATTTTATGTTATGTTGCCATGGAAACCACAAAATTCGTCGAAATATACCCAGTTTCAATAGACTTCTGCTTTACTACCCCAAAAAGCTGTATATCAATTTGTAACACTCGACAATGTTGCATCCCAAATTTGAAGTCTTAACTACAACGGTTAACATGACATGACATTTAATGAAAAAAAAACAAGAAAGAAAAAAAACATGGAAAATACAATCTGGCGGAAAAAATTAAAGGACAGCATTTCTTTAGGCAGGGTTACTTCCCTTTATTACTCCTGAAATATACATTATGAAACGGATTGGATCCAGTCTAGCAGATATGCCGATGGGATAAAAAGGTCACTCCCTTTGCATGAGGGAAGCTACTGATTTTTCGGTAACAAGCATACGTATAATCCTGTCGCGTTTGTCTTTTACGTTATGGGTTGTCTGTGAACAAGAAAGTCGGCAAGTCGCCTCAAAAGGCTGGTCATCGCAAAACTATCGAGAGAACGGGGTACAGCAATATAACTTTGTGCCATGGTATCCACGGAAGACAATTCATATTATGACGCGTATCTTGCTAGAAGGTGTCCACAGCTGAAATACTGGACGACGGCTAACTAAACAACGAATGGCCGACCTTGACTATGTATTATGAGTGAAATATGGTAAACCCACTCAATACGGAGTGAAGGCGGTAATACCGAAAGTAGCAATAGATAAGATTATATAATACTGTAGCCCAGGAATGGCTGTAGTCTCGAATGGCTCTGTAATCGACTACAGAGCCATTCGAGACTACAACTATACCTTTTTTCATAGAATGACAAGTGATCAGATTTCTAAATAGGCAATACAGTTGGTGGCCAATATCATATACCAAAATGTTCCCCAAACCTTGCTGAATATGAATATAATTACGAAAACAATGGTTCTTGGGGCTGCCAGCAGAAGTCAATAAAGAATAAACACATACTCTTGATAGATGGTCCTAAAAATTGTATGAAATCACTGCTACAACAAAGACTATCTCAGAAAAGAAAATTTCATCGGAAAGTATTAAAAGATTTTTTATCATTTACTATGTCAAAATAATTGTCCAAGGCAATGATAATTCGTGTTAGCCAATATGAAGGACAGTTCAAAGCTGTGTAGAGCTATCCAACACAGACCTGTGTGTCACACACCTGTCACCAACCTGTGTTAGTTTGAAAAGCTAATACATCTAAACCAGTTTGTGCAGTCAGTGAGGGAAATGCCCTGGATTCTTTCTATTCAATCCCCAATTGCCTATTGTGGTCCATTCATTCACAGCCTGTTGTGATTGTGTCTGGTTCTAAAAGAAGCTGCATAATTACTTGTCAATTGACACATATCTGTGATTTCATCCACATGTCGGGTACACACAATTTCTAGACTAAGACAATTACTGAAGAAGTAAAAAAAATATTTAAAAATACTTCCCAAATCATTTTTGTCGGGTTTACCAAGGGTAAACCCTACATTAGTATCACTCTTCAGTTTTTCTTTTTTCTTCTGCACATGTGTAGTTTTGATCTCCTGCCCGGAGACTGTTCTCATTTGATGCCCCTTACAGCATTCACAACAGGCCTCGCACAAGCCATGCAATTCCAGGCGCTAAGAGTAATGGAATTTCGTTGAAAGGACATGGAAAGTCCGGGGAAAATGAGTGGAAAAAGCTAAGTAATTCTCTGAAGTTCAGCGAAATTTATTGCGGAATAAAAATCCAAACAGCCGTGAAACGTGTTTGCTGGTGACCGAATTTCGCCAGATTGGAACGATGTCAGACAGCTCATTTACATATTTTGTGTAGTCCATTGGTTGAACTAAACTCGTGACTGTTTCCCGCTGAATTAATATTCATATTCTGTGACGTGTATTGGTCGAGGTCATAATGTCGACAGCTGATTGGTTCACGCTCTGGACATCTGTACTAATTTACGTATCCAGAACAGTCGCCATTTGAACTGGTCAAATTGCAGTCGCCATTGTTCGTTGGTTTGGAATTTAGCTTTGGGCTAATTTTGCCGATGCCGGGAAAATGCAAATTTAGTGAACATTGGCTGAGACTGGATGATTATAACTGTGGTTGTCCCGTCACGGTGAGAGGACAGCAACGTACATGGTGTGTCAAACAAATGTGGATCTGTCCAATATGGGCGATGGTCCTTTACGGAGCCATACAAAAATTACAGGGTACACATTACGCATGGACAGAAAAATCAGGGACGGCCAACACATGAACATACCGGCATTTCTGACTACACCCGAGACAACAAGGACAATAAAAGAGACCGCCGTGCTCGCCCGAGCTTCAACTTCTACCTCGAACGGTGAGACGACCAATACCCTGCACGACCGTGGCCGTATGCCAACATCTGCCGGCGATCATCGCGAGGGTATTTCTGGCTTTCTTTCAACAAATTAGACATTGGAACCGGAAATATTGTGGTGTTTGAAACAAATACAGTCACACTGATATAGATAGATTGTCTTTCAATATGAAGTCAGACATGGACGATGGCTGAGTTATGAATGTCTGATCTGGAACTTGTATGAAAAGCGTTGTTTAGAGGTCACGGAAATTTCAAAAATTGGTCATAGAAAAGTCATGGAATTTTGAACCTCTGAAGGTGCACGAACCCTGTCATAAAAAAATACTGTTCTTCTCTCTGACAGTCATATACACGGTGGCTTGTGCATTGAACGTGATAATTGGGAGATTATCGCAGTAAATTTTATCTTTCCAATTTCTTTTAAAAGTTGCCTTTATCTGGTATCATTTGTTACGGCGAGAAGGATAGTCATTCTCCACGGTCCAGCGACAACCGATCCTATCTGGCTATTATCTGGGGCTGATGCCAGGAAGTCACTGCGCCACAAAGCAATAGCAGGATAACCAGCGAGTAATATAGGACCAGCACTTGTTGTCCCATCAGTTTTTTTAGTCAATCTTTCAAATGCAAGAACTCGAAATTGGTACATGATATATAGATCTGAAACTTCAACTTTACACACATATTCTTGAGGTTGTTCTATAACTATATGGCACTTTATGAATTATTATTACGAATATGAATTTTAATATTTTTGAACATTTTTCAATCTTTGGTAAGCTACCTTACAACAAAAGTTGTGATTCATATATAGTGCAAGATCACAAAGATGATCTTCGCTTTAGATAAGGAATCGTCCTCAATGCGTTTTTGATACACACAGCTGGTGGGGCTAATTTTTGTCTAAAAAGCACCAAATTGACCATTTGAATAGATAAAGATAAAAAATAATCAAGACCCACAGACAAACACAACCAGACTTACAGTGGTTCAAACCTGCCGTATTTTGCACTTTTCGGTGCATTTACAGTCGACATTTTCTCTCCAAAATTCTCGTTGCAAAATTATGACACCTTTAACCAAAATCATATTTAGACTTATTTGTTGGTCAAAATAGCTAAAATTGGTTTTGGTTAAAGGTGTCCTATTTTTGTAACAAGAGAAAATCCGCACCGAAAAGTGCCTAAAAATACGAAAATAAGCCAACTTACCAACTTTAGTGAGCCATAAATCCGTTTTCGTGCATCTGCAGTCCTTCATTATTTCGGGTCTTATAATTCAGCATGAAGGCTGTACAAAATGTCCATTTCATATCCCTTTGATAAAAGTGAAAGTTTGGCCCTTCAAACCGAACAGCTTGAGGATGATTCCCTATGTCAAGCGAACACCACCATTCTTCCCAAATATGGGACTAATAAACTCCTCTGATGCAAGTAAACCCGACATCAGTACTTTAAGTACTTTGATTGTTATTTGGATTCCAAAATTTTGTGAAAGTACATTCCCCACCAAAAGTCATCCATCGAAGAAATCACCTGACTGATGCTCATACAGTAGGTCGTTTAACACAAACGCATATAGGTGCACATGAGCATGTCTTTCTACGATTTTTAGATAAAAACATGCAAAATTTAGTCAGTTGTATAATTAAGAAAAATGTTTTCATATGCGTTCTCCGTGGTTATTTTACGCACGGTTAATGCGAGGAAGTTTATATTTTAGATGGGTTGAGCGAAGCCCGCGCCCTAAAATTTATATCGCACTACTTCAATTGATCATCACCAAAGATTACAACGTAAGGTTAAAACTTTGACAACCTTTCTCACCTTTGTTGGAAAGTGCCTCCCGGGTCAATTGTCAACAGTGGACGAGTTTGTCTTTCAAATGAGGAGTGATTCCATCTACTGAGACCGTCTATGTGGAACATAGGTGGATATAGAGGTCTATTTCAATCGATTCGTTAATCAATTTCACGATGAAAACAACAATTAATCTTGAGAAAGAAATCCCCCATTTTAATTTATTTCTGATGAAAGTGTTACAGAATTAAAAAAAATCGATGAATGACCAGATTCAAACAGTGGAATATTTGCCAATCTGTGGGAGCGTACCGAGAGTTGCTTTGCCCATAGCTTTACACATTTTGGATGAATACCACTTCATCCCACAGATTTCCATTCTTCGATGTTTCTGAGCGCAGACAGAACGCCCTGCTCCAAAATATCAGATCGTCGCATACCCAAGTCGAACACAATGACGGGACGGTAGTATTTAACTTTCAATGTGAAGACGAAATCTCGGGTTTAGCGTCGGATCTGGAGTCATCTGCAGAGTTGCTTTTTACAATTGTAGGCTATTTAGTGGACTGAGCACATTTTTGAATATACTTTGGTATACTATATAGAAAGAAAATATCCATTGAAACTATTTATGATTATCTCGGTCTGTATATAACCATTTTCTTTGTGTATCTGAGATGGAAAAGGATTTAAGTTTTTTGGAATTGTGTCATTTACGAGCTTCCATAGTTCCCTGGTAGTATTACGCTTACCCTGCAGAAGTTTCATATAAAAAGTTTTCCGTTTCCATATCTTCGATCCAACCTGGTACGTAATGCTCCAAACTACAGGATTTGATGTCCGTTTCACTCGGTCTCTGTCAGTATATTTTCGTGTGGGGTTATTTTACGCCGGCATCGTTTTCCACCACACATTTTAATGTTACGCTTACTCTGCAGAAGTTTCATATAAAAAGTTTTCCGTTTCCATATCTTCGATCCAACCTGGTACGTAATGCTCCAAACTACAGGATTTGATGTCCGTTTCACTCGGTCTCTGTCAGTATATTTTCGTGTGGGGTTATTTTACGCCGGCATCGTTTTCCACCACACATTTTAATGTTGCATTTAATTGTTGCGTGCATGTACAGGGTGAGTTTCAGTTGGTGGATGTCTCTAAAGCTTGTCCTCTGTACAAATCTTGGTGATTGCAGTTTTGTGACTTGTAAACATGTGGAGAATGAAGCGCTTGTTCGGCGTCGGGCCTCACAGCCGTTTCTTCCATCTGACGATCATATAAGTTCATCATTTCCCATCAGATCACTTGATAGGGAATATTACATCATCGCTCTGAAATATTTATATCTAAACTGCTCAAACCGGTGCTAGGGGCGGTGTGGTCATTACATTGAAGATGAACAACTACAATAAAAGCGTTGCTGCGATACAAATCATCACAGTGATCTGTTTTGTTTCCTTGTGATGTTTTTAGAAATATGCAGTCAGTATATTTGTCTATGGAGTTCTTGTCAGTATGTCGGCATCGTTTTCCACCACCCGTTTAATGTTTCATGGCATCTAATGTCCTCATCCCGCCATTCAATTCTTCGTTTGTGTTTATAGTTTATAGTCTTTAAAGGGAGTTCGATATGCTTCAGCACTACTAAACCAGTTAGATAATGACAGATTATAAACAGTGGTATTACTTGTTCAAAAGACGACAGATAGTAACAAAGGTTGTTGTGTAGTTTTATCTCTTTACATACATTCTGGTAGATATTTTTTATAGATCTTTTCTCCTTTAAAATGGAAAACGCTGGGCATTGAATACCACAGTTCCGCCGCCTTTTTCGATTTTTCTGGTCATTTCTCTCTGGGGATATCATGTGTCGTTTAACCAGGTTTTAGTATTTACACAAAGAATAAAAACTTGATGTATCGGTATGATAGATAATTTAAAACATAGTAGTGAAGGTTTAAACATAGCGCCATTGGTTTGACGTCTTGGCTAAATTGACGTTGTTGACGTCGCCGTGTGTGTGTGACCTGACACGTCCGATTGTAAATTTGTGACGTTACCCGTACTGTCGTCGTCTTGGAAACGTTTGTATTGAACTGAAAGAACCATCCCAAGGGAAATAAAGAGATGGAACTTGTAAGCACGGAAGTTTACCTGGTGAGTAACCGGCTTGGAGTTCGACGTCGCTTAGGCATATAGGCTAAACCGGGTGGTAACAGGCATCAGATACGACCATATTCAGCCGTCATTCACAAAAGAATTTACGCGTCAAACAGTAATCGAATTACCTTTTGCGACATTTCGCGCCAATTCCAAAAACTGAAAACTAAAAAGAAAATGCACTAGTTCGTTTCTTGCAAGAGAGTAGCGGTCAATGCAGCAAACCCTTCACTGTCAAGTATTCATATATCCGAATGAATTTCCGAGTCATTTAGAGTATTAATGTATCTGTCGCGCCTTAGACCGTTGTGCTAGAAATTGTCGCAACATGTACCGGTAAGGTACCTACTAGGTCATCATCAAAAGACAGGTAGCGGTGAGTTAATATTCATAAGTTACATGGTTGTATGTAATTAGTAGGCCGTAAGTTATAGGTGATGGAGGTTATCAATCCGATATACACCTTTCAAATATCTTCTTTGATCTGACTTAGTCCTACTGTTGTAGCTCTTCCATGACTCATAGAACATCGTGTCTGAATCGGGAACCAAGGAGAACACAATGAACTTTTACAGAAACTTTGTGATTGACTGGATTTCTTTCACTTTTTTTATCAGACCAATGAAAATATCGCATTTCCATTTTGAATTTACCAATCAAGTGTTTTTAATCTAGAAGACATGAGCACTGACAGACACTTCTCAGCGACAACTGATATATATTTTTTACAAAACAGGCTGGTAAACGTTATAGTAGTACACCTCGATTTTATTTTCTTGTACACCCATCTTGGCACCGTAGATAAGATAAGTTTTCAGTTTAGTGAATTCCCGAGGAGGAACAAGTTCCCTGAGAACTTCGACCTCAATTCTGAGGTATCGAGGTATATCCCGTCATGCTTTGTTGCTACATTGAGATATGTGGCGAGTGGTAGGAAGCGCTGAGATTCTGGCGTAAAAACGCGTCCAGAGTTATCTGCCCCTGATTTGGTGGCATGACGTGACTGATGACGTGACAGAGGACGTCACATCCGGGTCAAAGGTCACATCCAAGTCAAAAGCTCACTTCCGCTCACGTGACGGCCCAGCAAGAGTTATCTGCCCCTGCATAAGACCCCAGTGACCTTTGACCCGGATGTGACGTCATCGGATGTGACGTCATCCGTGACGTTATCGTGCGTCATAGTGCGTCATCAGCGGCGTCACGCCACCAAAGCCGTGACAGATAACTCTGGGCGCGCATTTTTACGACAGAATTTCCGAACTTCCTACTACTCATCGGGCATGAATCTTATTGATCCAGCAGAGATTACCCCAAAATACATTGAAAAGTTCAACAGAATAACAGCGGGTCAAGTTTATGTAACATGGTGAAAAACCGATTTAAGTCGGCTGATGACTTAGAAATGTACCGGTGTGGCAAACTATACCCTTTTGGTAACTTGTCTTGCTCTCGCCACCCCCTTCGCCAATATTCCTCAGACGGACTGGAGGACGGCAACAACTAAAGTACAACACACTTAATCCCATACTGTTTAATTGAAAATTCTGCTTAATCGAAAGGGTTGTGAAATGACAAATCACTTGCCCCATACCTAGGTCTAGATGAAGGGGTAGTCTGGATAAAGGTATAGATTATTCGTGGATTTATAGGATATGCAACTAAGAGGTTTCCACTGTAACACAGATGATATGTTTCAATTCTAGGAGATAAGAAGGTCGTGATTTACGTCAGAATCAGACTCTCGAGGATGGGAAAGTCTAAAAGGCTGGTGCAAACATTTGGTAAACTGGTTTCTAGATTCGTTTGTCAGAAGAAAAAGGATGAACAAAGAGCTGCTCTGGCTTATCGTCGCCATCCGCCATCAACTGCAAACCAGAGAGCAGATATTTGTACACCTTTGCGTCCAAATGGCAGCCCGTACGATATTACCAACGTGGAGCCCATGGTTTTTGATGACGAGTATGTGTTGGACATGCACGGCTACGCGCTCCATTCTTGTATTGGAGAGGGAAGCTTTGGAAAAGTGTACAAAGTCTCTGATAGGAGGAATAGAGAATTCAGAGCTGTCAAAGTTGTCAAATGCCCTCATACCGGCTCTGAATCCCCGCGGAACGCGAAATTCTTAACCCGGGAACTCGGTGCTTTGCAGAAATTGAAACACAACCATATTGTAAATGTGTTCGAGGATTTCCAGTACGGTTCGAAGCATTTCATAGTCATGGAGTTTGTGGAGAATGGCAATCTGAACAGTTTTATGAGTGTCAACAGCCTTTTCCTGCATCCCGACAAACGTCGACAGGTCTTCCGTCAACTGGCTACTGCTGTCAAATACTGTCACGACAATAACATTGCTCACCGAGATATCAAGTTGGATAACGTATTACTGGACAGACACAACCACGTGAAGCTGTGTGATTTCGGATTTTCAATCCCTTGGACGAAAGATCTCACAAGAGGGGAAGTGGATCTGTGCTCGACACTTTGCGGAACTTTGGACTACGCGGCCCCGGAAGTTCTTGAACGCCGGTCGTACGACCCGCGTGCAGCAGACATCTGGAGTTTAGGTGTTATATTGTACGCTCTTCTATGCCTAGAGATGCCATTCGAATCCAAAGGAAACAGTCCCAAAAAACTACTTAGGTATCAAAAATCAAGGAAGATAAGAAAGAAGATATTGAAGAAAGCGCCCCCAGAAGAACGTCCATGCGTGAACCTCATCTTATGCATGCTGGAACCGGATGTCCGAATGAGAGCAACAATGGAGGACGTCCTGAGTTGTGATTGGTTAAGAGGACAAGAATATCGACCAATAACGAGCGAACATTACGTCCGAGAATTTTTGCCAGAGCTTAGCAAACTTGAACTAGAAGAGCTTCTGCAACTGTCACCCACCGTAAACTCATTTATTTTCACTGATTCTTACAGGTGAAAGATCCCTCATAGAACTTTCATATTCAAAACAATAGTTCGTTTCGACCTAAGCTGCAATTACAAATCTATCTCTTGAATATTTCAATAAAACTTAATTTTATAACAACATGCAGTTGCAGTGTGATTTCTTATACACAAGTATGTTTCTCGACTTGATAACTTTCACAACTATTATCTTCTTTTGACTATAATTGGACGGTCACAAATCACTAGCTGTTAATACCAAGTTGTATTGTCTCCAGATTAAATGTTGATTTATTCAGTTGGTGCAAGGCGCTGTCCTGTATGGATTCTGGCCTTTCTGAGCGACAAAACTGAACAAAACTGAACACCACGATACGATAACACTATTAATCCAGAGGAGCCGGTTTTACAAAGCGTACGTAAGATTACGTTCGACATAATTACCATGGTGACATGTACCCACGACATACGTCACCACGGAGGTTACGTCTTGCGCACGCTTTGTATGACAGGCCCCAGGTTTCATTCATTGTGGTGTTCGAAACCTCATGATGACAAGAATTCCTATGGACCGTCCCTGGAGCGGAATTATCCAACGTATCGAAGGAGTATAGTAAGTCAGTCTGGGATTCCCATATCCTGTTCAGGCACAAGTTGATTATAATTCCACAACCCGAATGAGATATCAAACTTGTCACGAGAAAGATGGCTGCTATCCTAAATCGTAGAATTGTGGTGTTTTTCATCGGTACTGGTTGCCGAAATATTGTTTTCCAGCCTTTGCTGCAAAATTGGTATGCAACTGAGCTTTGATTATATCATATGGTGTTAATGATGAATAAAGGATAGACAGGTAAAACTTCACTCAGTTTCGGAATTGCATGGTTACCAATACTTTTCGAGATCTGGTAACCACGGCAACCAGGCACTAAATTATTCGGTAATTAAGATCTCATGGTGCAGACCATAAATCATCAAGATATTAAGTTTGAAAGAGATATATAAGTACAAAGTAAGCGAAGACACCACCAAAAATTTATTTGCACATATTCCCTGAAGTACAGATTTGTCACTTACATGCTGTAAATTGGCATTTCACTCAGAGTTTTCAGCACTAAAACAATGACTTTTACCACTTGAGTTCCCATATTTACTCTCTAAGGTAGGCTTCAGTTATTTGTTTTATTTATTTTTATTCATTTAATCATATTAAATGTAATACACATGGAAAACAAGTAAATCGTTCATACAGCATAAATCAAAGTATCTGATATGATAATGGGTTAAATCTGATCAGCAATCACTATTGGATATGAAAGACACGTGGTTTGATATATGAGCTGATATGTGATACGATCTGGACCGTGTTATACCCATGATATCTGAACGATCGCTTTCGTGTACAGTATAATTCTTCATCATGGACGTCAGCTTCCTCAATCTTGGATCAATCACCTGTTGAAATGGAGAATATACAGGGGTCAGTTACATGTGTATATAATCCCACAATTCTACTCGTATGGACAGAAAATGTAAATCTAGAATTAAGGATACAGAGCCTGAAGAAAAAGGTCAATTTTTTTTATTACCCAAATTCAATATTCGAAATTAGATCTATCATCTTCCTTTTGTTGGAAAGAAATAATTTGAAATTCTAATTCTAAATAGTGTAATTTTAGGTTTGAGTTTATTTTCCTGAATTCCCCGTCTTGATAACTTTTAAAGGCGTGAAAATTAAACAGATTATTGCGCCCCTGTTGACCGCCGATTAACTGGCTGGTCGTTTGTGTAATGTGAAGGTAACTGGCTAACCAGAAAATCGCCTGCTTGCATCAACTGTATGACTCGCCACAAAGCGTGGGCAGACGGATTAAATATTATCTACCTTCCCGGTTTCCTAAGCCAATTAAATCTAATTAATTCCTAGGTTAAATAACATGTTAATTTTCAAACTTATTCCTGAATGCATAGCTATAGCAGGTGCTAACCATGTTCAAATACAAGTAGACTTCTCCGATCTATGATAGCCGAGAGGGGCCATCACGTCTTTCATTTCTAATTTAAGGCGACGAAGCGATGGAGCTATGCGATGGAACGATGGAGCTATGCGATGCGCGATGGAGCTATGCCATGGAGCGATGGAGCTATGCGATCAAACTCCATCGCGTTAAATTAGAAATGAAAGACGCGATGGCCCCTCTCGGCCATCATACCGATCACACTTTGAATTGTGAACGCAGATGTCGACTTGTGTATGAGGTTTGCGCTATCAGGATATACCGATGGCTACTGATTTAAAACTAATGACAAAATATATTGTAGAATTCCAACAGAACGTACATGTATTCTCTTAGAAACAACGGAAGTAACAGAGGCTCTAAACAAAGGATCAGCTGTTCTATCAATTACAGTGCCATGATCGCCACCCGCGCAACTGAGGGATTTTTAACCTGAACCTCAATGGAACGTAACTTGTTTTTCCAAAAAATCTTCTCTCATACTTGAGATAAATTTGTACAACTTGGCGAAGTAAAAGATAGTACATCCGTTCAAATTATGTGTTAAAATCAGAGCTGAACTAGCCTTTTTCGAAGTTTTTTTCCATTTAATTCTGTGTTAAAATTAGACTTTTCAGAGGGAGGATAATCCCCCATTGACGTCATTGTATCATACATAGAGAGAGCAAGCTTATCAACGAGACATTTTATTCATCGCAACTTTCGTATAATAATCAGTTCACATGACCACTTACTTTATTCGAAAACCCATGGAGCCTCATCAAACTCGGATTCGCTTATCTTGGAATCGCCTACAAGAAAAAAACACAGAAGTCCCATAGATTCCAAGATAGAAGTAAAATGTATACTGAAACCATTAAGGTACATCGCGTATGTATCACATCATTGAAGTAGCTATTAAAGGTCGCTATTTCCACAAACGGAAGTTAGAACTCCCAAATCGTAATGTGAGTATGGAGTCCACTTACATTTCAGAAAATCCAGAGTGAAATAATAACGTGTTATACGTGTAAAGCTTCTCCAAATTTGAAAGTGTGCCAAAAGCATGCAAACTCGATGCACCATATATATATATACGTATCTTTTCATTTGCAATGTGAATAAAAAAATATATTAGAAAATCGTCTCCCGTCACCATGTCTGCTCTATGTAAGGATAACATAGGATTTTGTGTCCCGTATACAATAATGAGCATGCTAGATTTCTTCATTATAATTTACAAAATAAAAAAATTAAAAAAAATTAAAAGAGATTAAGTAGCAAAAATAACTGTTCTAATAATCCATCCGCGGTAATGCAGAGAAATGCAGTTCATACGTCCTTGCGCAATATTGGTATTTGCAAGATACATACACTTTTGGACAAGATATTCAGAATACAGATATAAAATAGAACTGGAAATGACCTTTCAACTTGTACGGACTTCAATCACAACTAAGTTGATCACAACACATCAACGATAGCTTAGCTTGAGTGGATTTAACTTCGTGAGAATTATTATAAGTTTCATTTCAATTCGAGATACAGGTTTAGCCCCTGGGATCAGTCTTCCAACTGCTCGAATAAGAATATGTATAGAGGTTGAATATTTAGAAGCATTATAAACAGTGATATTCATTGTTAAAAAAATATATATATATTAAAAATAAATATAAATAAATAAATAGAAGTAGAATTCATAAACTTTAAAGGGGATAAATAATTATATATACTCTCTAAAAACAACTGTGTATCAAAAGTACACAAACTGTGTACACATCGCTGTAACAAAATTGAACATCTACAATCACTGTGTAGCTGTGATACACAATTTGTGTAGAAAAATACACAAATTGTGTACTTCTGATACACATTTTTTTTGTAGATGTGCAATTCTGTACAAAACTTTTTTTTTTCAGAGAACATACCATCAGAATCGGCACAGTCGAAAGCTTTTTTGACGCCTTCTGGTTTCAATTCCAGAAAATCGGCTAACTCCTCCAGGTCGATATAGCCATCCTCGTTCGAATCATAGTCCTTGAAATCACGCGGAAGAGGGATTTCAATCTTTCCCTCATCTCCTTCCAACAACTGAAATGAAATATTCATCAAAGTGAGACGCTAAGAAATAACAGGAAAGCAACGTAGATGTTAATATAACTGGTCGAGTAGAACCCACTTATCGAGAATCGCATACTGCTTAATCCGGCTTTTGCGCTATTCCTAATGCCGGCTTCGGCCGCAAGGTGGCGCTAGCGCTCATTGCACTGCGGTCTGTTCCGGTTTTTTCTGTTGCTGTTGTTGTTGTTAATATTAAAAAAAAAATCATTCTGTTCAAGCGATTTGGTTGTGAAATCACAATTACATGAGTTGCCCCCTTACCTGGTTGAAGGGGTAGTCTGGATAAATCCATAAAATATTTCCTGGATTTAGGGTACGCAATTAAGAGGTTTCCACTGTATTTATTATATTTAGTTACCAGTGCCATGATTCAAAATTGTCCTATCTACTTTGTAGCTTATCATATTGCGGTCATTTTGAACATATGTGCATAACCCCCCAATCAAAGAATCATGGGTAAATTCAAAATGTCGACTATGTGGGGTTCCAGAAAAGTGATGTTTTCGTCATATTTCTTCAAAATTCTTGCTTTTCTTAAAGTGAACAAACTCAGATTAGGCTAGTTTCTTGCGAGCGAGAAATGGTCAACAAGATCGCTTGATCTTAATGTCGGAAAGTCTTCGTCAATGAAGGGCCATCAACTCAATGTTTTGTTTTAACTTCACGTTACATTCTTAGTTCATTTGAAAATTTTACAAGCGCTGTATTTTAAAATAAAGATATAAATAAATAAATAAAAACAGATAAATAAATAACAAGGAGAGAGCGGAGGGAAATAGAAAAAAAAACCCCAGAAGAATGGACTATGTACAAGTTCGTCGGTCAGTTTTTGATTAAGTTATACGGGTAAAAATGTGTCCATGATTCCTTTGTGTTTGTACCCTTCACACACACAAAGCCGTCCAGAAAAAAAAACTGAGAAAACCATAGGCGGGTTCTTCCAGAAATCTGTTCCTGTAACAGTGCTTGGAGTGCGTAACGGTGTACAGGATGGCAGGCTGCGTCCTATATTGCTTGAAAGTCAAAGGATCATATTCTGCATTAAACAGTTAGGCGTCTCAGGCGTGGCGCGTCTGGTCTTGTGGATAGTTGATTTTGTCGGTTCTATACTGTACGACAATTAAGGAAACGAAAGATAGCGACAGTTTGGACAATTTCGGACAATTTTTGGACTTTCAAATTTTACTTTGAGGGCAGCCGCCAGTTTAGCATTCTTCATTTTTGTCTCCGGATATTTCATTTCTTCAACTTATATAGTTGTTCGAATTAAAAGAAACTGTTCTATCTATTGGATTGGATGAGAACAGTTTCTTTTGCACTCGCATTGAAAATATTTTAATATCAAACCAGTACCGGTAATACCCTGGTTCGGTCTTGATTTCTTTATATTTTCACTTGATTGTGCAATTTTCAGCACCAATGTCTTTGTTAACAAAACCTCAAACATACTGATTTCAATTTCTTTCGTTTCTTTGAGCTATGTTGTGACATCATTTGGATATCATTAATGGGTGCAAAATGATCTCATGTTTCTCTGTTAGGAATCTTATATACGGTTAAACTTACATCCCCAGCAGCTCTCTTCCGTCTGCCGCATACTGTTTTACACCCCAGGCCACATATTGGAACAGCCCCAGTCACCACGGTACAGGCGTAGCTACAGAGCGGGCCACACAGAGGCTTCCTAACACGCTCCCAGATTCTTCGGAGTCGGATTCGCACCCGCCAAGCATCTGTCTCGGCCAACATCACAGCACAGAACACGACGAGCAGGGCAACAACCTTGCAATTCATTGCGACTGAAAAAGAATAAATGACATCTATATTCAAGTTTATGGCAACAACAGAATAACAGATACGGTTATAGATATCTATATTATTCAGCCAAAGTAGATGGTACATCATGTTTGAATCACCATAATTAAGGCAAGCAAAATATCGGTTATTTCTGGTGAGCTGTGCACGGCACTCTAGACCGTGGACCAATTTCATCAGTTCTAGTCAAACCTTTTTCGCGAAAATTTAAGCAAAGTATCTCTTTCGATTGAAGACAAGCGGTATCAACATTGAAATTGCATGATATACTATATGGTGTTATGTATACCACTTTCCTAAATCGGAGGTCTTAAATTGCAAAATAAAAAATAAAATATGTTATCGCACCAATTTTGTCGAGAATTGAACTCAAACTACATTTTTGGCCCAATATACGTAAACTACAAACAGCAGATAAATTTTATATTGGAATCGTATAAAATACATAGCTTAGTAAGGATAACACCCCTTAATTAACTGTTAACATACCTTCGGGCTTGATATTCTTCCAGAGACAGCTTTCTTCTCGTCTTTTTCCAGATTCGAATGCTATCCATGGCGCCAGTTCTGGTTTAAATAGCCCTCCGAATAAGGATGCAAAAAATATCCGGGATATTTTTCGCAGAATAGCTCAACAAATCCTGACCTGTGATTGGCTGAGAGATTCAGGTGGCTGTGGACGAAGTACTTTTGTAGTTTGCAAAGTCAATATTAACAGTGGGATGTACAGGTATAATGGTTGTTGATCAACGAGACAGCACGATGCGCAAATAAGCCAGCACTGTACAAGGAAATACCCCTAAGGTGAAATGCAAAGGTTTTAGATATTTTTGTTTTAATAATATCTTTGTCTAATCGTGGTTTTTGAAAAGTTTTTTTTAAAGGTTTTTATCCAACTATCAGGCTAACACATAATATAAAACGGTCGACATTTCCATAATTATTTAGCTTATGTAAAATATATATAGAAAATGTAAAAAGTAACTTCTGTATTTCACCTTTAATGCCACCGTACAGGCGGGATTCGCTTAATAATTTATTTATATTCGAAAACAAGTTATCAAAAAAAATGAAAAAAATGGGGATTTTGGTTGATCCATCTCTTTATGCAGGGATGTACAAATCAACTTATAACAAAGACTACATGGCGGTGAATCTTATAGTTGACTAAAGCCAATTTATCTTTCCCGGACTTCCCGGATTCTTCAGTCATTCTTCGTGCAGTGAAACTAGTTAGCGAAATCAATCAGTCCGAGTTTGTCATGACTTTTTTCTAGTACTATATTTACCATACACAAAGGCAGTTTATACTGTGATCATTCAGTCTATATACATATATATACACACACGCACACGCACCCACACACACACACATACATATATATATACACACATATATAAATACTATTGGTGACAAAATAACGACAGTATGTTTCATACAAATTATTTACACATCTAAATTATATAAGGACGGATATAAGTTTACATATATATATGTGTGTAGTGTTGCTTGATTCGTAAAATATGGTCTGTATAGATTCAAGTTTACATGTCTAGTAGGGTAACTATGAACTGTGGATAACATTGTGAAGCATGATAAAGAGTGATTAGGTAAACGAAAAGGCGAGTGCACAAATCGGTGGGCGAAAGTTAATGTGAGATAGTCATTGAGCTTTGTGAACGGTAGAATATTAGTTTGAGAGAAAAGGGGCTCGGTGTGGGAGAGCCTGTCACTACAAGTTATAATACGAATGATTCGTTTTTGCAGTGAATGATACAGATTCAATAAGGTTTGTTTCTTTATACAATGATTTATGTTATTCAAAACCCCGATATTGCGTGACAGTTTTGATGAGAGGTTGTCTATGTGATTGTGAATAGGGCTAGAATCACTTTGCTTTCATCCAATTGAGTCCGACAGGTGTGGAGAATGGTCTAAGAAGTACCCCTCTTTCTTCTCGAGTGAAAGTATTGAAGGTGATATATTTTAATTACATACATTTCAATGCTAAGTGTCAATTTCTTCCAAGTGTTAATTAATTCTATCTGTTTAGGAACCTGAAGTCTTTACCACATCAACGATCAAGTGAACGAACTCTCCAGGCCTCCCACACGAACAGGAAGTAGTGAAAGGGCAAATCCAGTCGCACACAGTGTTTTTTACTTGGGGAGAGTCGTGGAGAGAGTATATCTCCTCTGTGCTTTGGTTCAAGGAAATGCGACTGGATTTACCGTTGCATCTCTCTGCCTTAATTTCCGGTAACGTCTGGTAATATCCGGAGGTCGAGGTCATTACAGTGCAGGCACTTCCGGTATCATGACCACTCACTTCTGTGATAATATAATATCACTGCTTCAGCAGACAAAAAATTGTCCCTAATCACAATCAAAGCTAGTCAGAGCTTGTCTGGGCAATTCTATCAAACTGTGGAGCGAATCCTGCGCATGTGCAGGTAACCGAATTGAATCTCAAGGGGACGCAACTCAAGTTTCAGTACTTCGTTATCATCCGCAATTGCCCTTTCTCCATTACTCCCCAAGTGCCCATGGCGTATTGACGGTCAACCACCCCTGTCTTATTCTTGTCATACTTGATACATTTGGACCCAGTATATGCCCTCCCCACCTCCCCCCCCCCACCGCGGAGCGTAAATAATATCAAACTTAAGGAGTTAGTCGTAGAAGAAACTACTGACTTTTTTAAATCATCCTTGAATGACTAACAAATGGTGTCGTTGTCTTCCAAATACAAACAAGTGAAAAAGAGGCTTAAATTGGAGTGTTGCTGGGAAAGAGCGTATGCGAAAAAATCCCATATATATATTTTTTTAATATAAATCAGTTTCGATCTGTCAGTTTGGAAGGTTTGAGGCTGACCAAGCTAGTTGATAATCAACAGAAATATCACTCTAATCTAACAGTATTCAAATAAGGAATATGTGCTGATCTTCCTAAGACACAAACCAAGCAATTTTAATCGTCGAAAAGAATAGTTTATTTCATTTTTGCAAAATTTCGATTTGGTCTGGTATAAGAATGGGTATAGCCATCTTGGAATAACAAGCAATACCCGTATGAAAAGTTTTCAGAACATATAGGAATTATACACAGTGATGCTATATTGCAGATGTCGATAATAAATAGACAGAAAATCGCATGATAATGAGTCGCGGTAGCAAATCTTGATTGGCGGTGACGAATATTCCACCAACGGCAAATGGTAAGTTGTTCTCTCAAAGACGGTGGAAGTAAACGACTTGAATATCGGGCAAAATGAGTGGTTTCTATCATTTTTCTACAGAAAGTACCAGTTTCATTGAAAATTCACAAACGGCGTGTCATTTCTGTTTACCTCACATTTCGACAGGGTTCAAGCTAGCTAATCTAATCGACAATCGAGCAAAATGGCTTTCTAATCTAAATAAGGCAAATAATAAAAAAAAATAATGGATTTGGCATTTCAGAAGAGTTAAAATTGAACAAAACTATTGTCAACTAGTGTAACTGAAGTGGCCTATTAGGAACGCTATTTGCCAAACAGCCAAGAGCTCTATATATCAACACGAAACAAAACGGTAAAACTGAAACCGAGAAACCATGAACTATCATAATGAAAAAGTTTCATTAAATATTTGCAAACTTTCAAGTTGGCCCTGTATATGAATGGGGTAGGCCATTTGGGAATAATAGCTATTCTGGAAAAATGTTAATATCCTGCTGAGATGTTATAATGTGAACAGCGATAATAAATCGTCGAAGCGTATAAATGTATATGAGAAAAATACATTGGAGAATGCAAGTGGCCTATTTTATAATAATATTAACAATAATAACAATCTAGCAATAATTACACTCTATGTAATATAATATTTAATAAAATCGTAGTAATCTGAGTGATCCAGTAGTGATCTAAACCCGAAATCTTAGTACACTGACAAAGAAATATGGTCACTCTAACATATTGTTCGTAGAACTGACGTAGCCGACCATACTTTAGATGGTCGAATACCCCACATGATCACCTCTTTCGTCTTCATCTCGCTCCGACCACTTTTGTCCTGACTGTACCACGAAATGTAGGTTAGATTGACCATATCCTTCTGACAGAGTAGGGAGGGGGGCTAATAGTTCATGATGACGAGCGGCAATATATACAAAATATAGGAAGATATATGCTCGAGGGGGCGTTACGGGCGTTGCGGGCGTAGCCCATAGAATGCCATGCATATGAGGCGAGTATTTTAGCCGTTGATCATCGTGAATTGAGTGTCCAGATCCAGTTCCTTCAGATCTAATCAATGGAAAGGGGACCAAGTTTGGCATACGATGTATATAAATGCACGCTAGGTAACTATATATTGCAAGAAAATGGTCACTGCAAAATCATCGATAACGGCTAATTATGTGTCTATTGGAACATATGATTGTATGTATATATAAGCACGTGATAAGGATGTCAAGAAACCATTAAAGCTGTGCAAGGCAATGTTAATCCTCGCTTCCACATTTTTTAAAATAATTTATATAAACCGGCCATCTGAGAATGGCCGTTTAGGAATAAAATGGCGATGTACTGATGGTCTGTTTCCCGGTCTGACAGTAACGGATACACGTTTGTAGTGATTATATCTTTTTAACTGGGGAATATTGTTGAAGCCATTCACGTCCGTCTATATCCGGCTGTTCATGTTTTTCCTGCCCAAGGCAAACACTGCACCTGCGATCTATTTTCATGCATAGCATCGACCAAATGCTAAAAAACCTTCACATGCATGCCAGTTTACACTGAACACAGTGGAAAAAAAGCTTGGTACCTGCCTCAGTCATGTCAGTACAGCTATGACACACACTCTGTACCGCAGGGTTATATCAACTACAATGTGTATGGTCTATAATAGCCTCCCAATTTAAAGAGGTTAAACTCCACAAGTCTATTTTATCTAAATTTGTATATAATTTGCTTCGTGTATGCATGTTGACAAATTATGTTGATAATAACAGATGACCAGAACGAGGTAACAATTACACAAAGCATAGCACCTTTGATGTAAGTCTCAAAGTTGTACATGAAATTAGTAGGCCTAGCTCAGATATGGACCGGTTAAAAAATTGTTGACAGACGTACGACGTCCCGAACAGACTCGGGCTGAGCGGTAACCATTGTTGCAGTTTGGTTTTGGGCCGCATCACAGATGGGTTGGACTTACGGTGGCCGAGTGATCTGAGGCACTTCGCTGGTGATCGCTAGCCTCACACTGCTGAACCGGCACGGGTTCGAGCCCCGCTGATGCATGTGTGAAGTTTGCCATTTACTTGTCGATGGAACTTTGCGATTTACTTGCCGATGGGCGGTGGCTCTCTCCGAGTACTCCGGCTTCTTCCATCATTCAAACTGGCTGTCACCGGGATATGAGTGAAAAGACATTGGGAGTGATATTAACCCAAATTCTACCTCTCTCCCATATCGCTCTACCTCTCTCCCATATCGCTCTACCTCTCTCCCATATCGCTCTACCTCTCTCCCATATCGCTCTACCTCTCTCCCATATCGCTCTACCTCTCTCCCATATCGCTCTACCTCTCTCCCATATCGCTCTACCTCTCTCCCATATCGCTCTACCTCTCTCCCATATCGCTCTACCTCTCTCCCATATCGCTCTACCTCTCTCCCATATCGCTCTACCTCTCTCCCATATCGCTCTACCTCTCTCCCATATCGCGTTTTTTTTGTGTGCTTGCAATGAAAGTTAACGTGTCACATAGCCACCAGTAGCACAGCTGATAAGCACATACAATAGACAAGATTGTGGTCTTTTTCATACAAGTGTGAAACTTTGCACACCTATACTACTTCATGAACTGGACATTTTCTGATATAGTTCCAATTGACCAGTGCCCCCTGATTACAAGCGTCTAGTCCGTCATTCATAATCCAGCCGTCGTCCATTAGAGAATATCCGCGTCCATAATCCAAAGACCTATTCCATATTCCATATAACAGTACTAGCACCAAATTCAAAAAGACAATCATAGTATACATAAACATAGGCTTGTTTCCTGCAAGAGAGTCAACAGTTTTCAATGATGCCAGCAAGACATCATGATCTTCCAAAAATATCAAATCCATATCGCTGATCAGTATTCTTAATCCATAATATTCGTTGTAAAGTCGCCATCTAAAGAATGATGTATCTCAGTCACGCTTTGATTGTGACTGTTCATATGAGTACCATGAGGATCTTGAAGTACATGGGTTCATACGGCCCCTAGCCCCATACCGGCTTTTAGATTCTGGCCCTATCTGTTAATACACAGGAGAGAAACATTCTGGTCACAGTTGCTTAATATGTTGACCAGAATGTACGAATATCTCACAGCAACCATTAAGTCAATAGTTTGTGTAAACGATAGCAAGAATCAGCGATTACTCTGTAGCTTTTTTTTTCCTATCAAGTACATCTCTTTTAGTACTCTAGGTTACAATACCAGTTCTTCCAAATGGAACTAAAATTGCCCTCCCCCATATATCCAGAATAAAACACCGTATTGCTGGTAGCGCTTCAAAGTTTCTGTTTTGGTCATTGGCACTAAAAACTTACCCCACCCCATTACTTGATATATTTTAATAAAGTGCAAGACAATGGAATATAACACATGATCACCAGTTAATCGCCTGCAATATGAGGGCCCAAATAACTGCCCACATGTGCCTGTGGTAATGAGAGCGCATACCTCCAGATTTATTTCCATTTGTTTGAGAAAATCTCACAAAAACCGAGAAATATACCCACATAGCGGCTGAATCAAACCCGCTATGTATCTCTAATAGTTTTGTTTTGCCACAATATCGGACTCATTTGCCAATTAAGGCGGAATATAGGGAAATGTTGGGCAGAATGTATGATACCACATTTCAGTCATTATGTCTGGACAATACCAACTGATCATTTGATTTTGACAAGCAAAACAATTACAGTATCATCAATAATTACTGGAACTCTGACTTCCGCTTCAGGTACATTTTTTTCATGTAGTTCTCGATGCTGCAGTACCATGTATTTACAAAATGAGATCAGAAGGCCTTAACATGCCGGAAACAATACCGGTAACATATATTGCAGATATCGCTTCTACATTTCTGTATCGACTAAATAGCACAAAAATGATCACTGCTCCCAATCCTATTATCTGACCAAATTCGACAAAATGCTACATGATGGACTGAGATGTGTAAAAAGCAATTAAACAACACAGCACTTCTAAGTGTATTGTAACGAATATTGGTATCCCCTAAACGGTAAATCAGGAATAAACACAAGCTCGGACCGGAGTGCAAGTCTGAAGCGAAGTGTGTACGCTAACCCGGAAGTGACGGAAATCGGGGGCTACATGAAGCCACAACGCTCAGCATAAAATACCCGGTACGGGTTTACAACGGGTATATAACTGAATGAACTTACCGTCCAGTATTTGTGTCCATTCTTGGTCTGTGATATCAACGGAGATTACTGCATAATGTTCCCGTTGACAGAGAAACTGTGTAAACAATCTACGGCGATATGATCAGCAGTAACGAAAGTGAAACTAGAAGTCGGGAATTCCCCAACGCCTGCTTGGTGATAACGATTGGAGTTATCGTTCCTAACTTGTACAATGATGTGAGTTATCTTTGACTGGACAGTACAGATGGCGCTGCGGGAAAATGTGGCTTGTCATACAGGCGACACGACGACATGTGACCGTTGGCCTGATGGGTATAAAAGTGACTGCATCGAGCGAAAACTTCGACTACAACTCGCAAGGTGGACGGACGTGGTCCAGCACAGCTCTGCACATTTCGGTTGTATTTTGTCCTTACATTGAGTTTGCTTTAGTTCATTTCATTTCATTTCATTTGATTATATACATTTTTTCTATTTTGCTTTATTTTCAACGTTGAGATTTACTCTCTTCTGCCCCATTCTATTTTTGCTCCTTATTTATTGTTCCCCCCCCCCTTTTTTCTTTCTTTTTTTTCTTTTCTTTCTCTCCCTTTGTCTTTTCTATATTTACTTCCCTCCACTTTATTTTCTCTCCCCCCTTCCTATTTTTGGATTTAGTGTGCAGGTAGCCAATATATCTAGGCTTCTTGCTTATTTATTTCTTTGATATACATACACCCCCCCAAAAAAAAAATTATATTTATTTGCTTTATTTATTTATTTATTGATTCATTCATTTTTTTTCTCTTTATTTATATTTATATTAGTTAGACAATCTTGTACAAAATTAACTGTCATTTCTCAATACTAATTTGGGCTTCTTTGTGTCTCATTCCCTGCTCGGAGTCGCCCCAGAGCCAATCTGTATACAACTAACTGTGTGTCCTAACCATTCCCCCGTGCTTTCACATAGTTAGTGTGCACATTATATACTGTAACCTATATTTAGACTACCGGGATTTCAAGAACCAGGCGAAGAACTATGGAAGGGAATGAAACTGATGACGACATGGACGTAGATCTTGACGATAGAAAAAGAGACCGGTCTGGCAGTCAATCAAGCCAAAGTACTTCCAGAAAATCAAAGGCTCGTAAAGAAAGCACACAGCAAAGTAATAGAGGTAAAAACAACAAAAGCAAAGACAACAAAGGCCAAGAACAACCCATGAACAAGGATCAGGTAAACTCCAACAAAGGCAAAGAAAACAAAGGCCAAGATCAACGTGCAGACAAGGAACAGGTAAACTTGAACGTTGTTATGAATACAATAGGTGGTACACCTGTAGGTAATCTCAACCCAATTAGATTTGGCCAAGATTTGCACAGAGCTTTGGGCAGCCCAGTAAAAATGGTTAAAAAACTGCCGAACAAAAATCTTCAAATAACCTGTGCAAATCTTGGTCAAGTTAAAAAACTTCTGAATATGCACAACATCATGGGTAGGGACATTAAATGCACACAACAAGGGGGAGAGACAGGGTCACGTGATGTTATTTATGGGGTTGACGGAGAAATTGACGAAGACGAGGTTATTGAGGCACTTGAAAAATATAAAGTAACGAAAGCCGAACGATTGACCGAAGGCAGAGATAAGACCCCAACCTCTTGCATCCTTCTATATTTTGAAACATCTACTCTCCCCCCCTGAAATTGTTCTTGGGTACAGACTGTTTGAAGTCAAACAGTATATTCCGCCTGTGCCCAGATGTTACAAGTGCCAGACGATGGGACATACGGCGAGTTTCTGCCGTGGGTCTGTGAAGTGTCCTCGCTGTTGAGGTGCTCATGATTTTCAGCATTGTGAAAATAAAGACACCCCTAAATGTGCAAACTGCGGACGTGGACACTCCGCCGGTTGGGGCGGATGTTCTGTTCGCAAGGAGGCTAACAAAGCTCAATATATCAAAATCACCGAAAAGATATCATATTCAGACGCTCTAAAAACCATAAGAAATCCAGAAAATCCAGAAAGTGAACCTATTATTTTATCTTCACAAACAACTCAATTTTCCCAATCATCCGTTCAGTGTTCACCAACTCCTGGTCCGTCGACTTCCTCTGACATGAACCCCCCTCCGAGGCCTCCTCGAGGGCGCCCGACAACGAGAAGTTCTAATGTCAATGCCCGAACACAATCTCCTTCAATTGCAAGTGGTGTAAACAAAGACATGATGACATCACTAATTAGTCTAGTTGTTGAAGTCTTATTTATATTTGTACAGAAACAAAACACTGCTCAGAGATTGGCCAAAATCATGTTATGCGTTGAACGGCATTTGGGAGCGGAGTCTTTCAACAAGGAGAAACTCCTCCATGACCTCAATAAATTTGCATCAGAGGGAGTCACGGATCTCGATGAGGGTGAATAATGGACATACACCATAACATATACATCTATGTCGTACTTATTTTATTATATTTTACTATGGGTTTTACAATATTACAACAAAATATCCAGTCTTTAACTGCTCATGGACAGGAATTTAAATTTTACCTGTCTGAGCTTAAGGATCAACCTGATGTTGTATGTCTACAGGAGACCTTTTTAAAACCTCAACTAAATTTTACATTCCCATGGTATACCATCAAAAGATTTGACCGAGCAAATGCGGATAGAGGTGGGTTGGCTATGTTTATCAAGAATGGCATCTCATTTACAGAGGTCAAGTTACCTGTTTTTGATATTATAGAATGCCAATGTTATCAAATAGCCATAAATGATGGTAACCCTGTTAATATTATAAATTTATACAACCCTTGTAAAACATTGAATATTACTGATTTTGATTCCCTTTTCAATGCTGTAAATAATACATGTATATTATGTGGTGATTTTAATGCATACAATCTGTTATGGGGTAGTAATAAAACGGATATTAATGGAAGGGTTTTATATGAGGTTATTGACAAATTCAATTTAATAGTTATGAATGATGGGTCCCCAACAAGACTAGATACTCATTCTGGTAATATGACCCCATTAGATCTCACATTATGTACTTCTGATGTATCATGTGTAAACAATTGGTCGGTTGATTATTCAGCCCCATGTGCATCAGATCACTATCCTATACATTTTAACTTTGGTTTTAATCCATATAATAATCATCTAGGCAATCCACCCAAATGGAAACTTAAAAAAGCTGACTGGGTGAAATATGGTAAAGAATGTGAGGTCACTTTTAATCAAGATCTTTTTAATAACGACATAGATGTATATGCTAACAATATTATAGACGCCTTTAATCAGGCTGCTAGTCAATCTATACCCAAGTCTAAAGGGTCTGTTTTTAATAAAGCTCCGGTTCCGTGGTGGACGAATGAGTGCACTCAAGCTATTAAGGAGAGGAAAACCGCTAAAAATAGGGCTAGACAAACCAGGTTAATGGAAGACATTATTGTTTATAAAAAGAAGAAAGCTATTGCTCAGCGTGTGATTAAATCTACTCAAAAAGCTCATTGGCGTAAATTTTGTTCAAACATAAATAGTTCCACTTCAATTAAGCAAGTATGGGCTCAAATAAAGGCAGTTAGTGGAATGCCAATAATATTCCCACAATTAAATCGGATAATGTAGATCATGTCACTAATGCAGATAAATGTGATGTACTGGCCGATTCATTTGCATTTGTTTCCAGCTCTGATAATTACGATCAAGCGTTTGTAACCCACAAACAAAATATGGAAACTCAACACCCTTTTAATAATATTTCATTTGATGACATGCCGATAAACGAAGATTTTACTATGCTTGAACTAAAACAAGCTTTACACTCCACTAAAGATTCCTCTCCAGGAGAGGATAACATATCTTACAGCATGATCAAAAATTTACCAGAACAATGTCTTAATGTATTACTTTTATTTTATAATACAGTCTGGTCTGGCATGCGTCTTCCTGCGGCGTGGGGGAGAGCCATAGTTATACCGGTTCCTAAGCCTGGTAAGGACTCCTCTCTTCCCACGTCGTACAGGCCCATTGCTTTAACTTCAAATTTATGTAAAGTTATGGAAAAAATGATCAATGCTCGCCTTCTATGGTTTTTAGATCAAAATAATATTTTATCCTCTATACAGAGTGGATTCCGCCGGAACCGGAGTACAACAGACCATGTTGTTACTTTAGAAGATTCTATTCATAAGTCATTATTAAATAAGGAATACTTTTTATCCGTTTTCTTAGATATAGAGAAAGCTTATGATATGGTGTGGAGACGAGGTCTTTAAATTAAAATGCATGGTATGGGGATTTCGGGCAAGATGTTGGGATGGGTCAAGAGCTTTTTATCCAACCGTTTTATTCGTGTACGCATTGGTCGTGAGTTATCTCGCTTGGTTTTAGTGGAGAACGGTACGCCCCAGGGCAGTGTTTTATCTCCCACGCTTTTTAATATTGCAATCAATGACCTACCATCTGCCCTTAATCCCAAAATAAATTGCTCATTATTTGCCGATGACAAGGCTATATGGTTTAAATGCCGTAATTTTAGTACTGCTAAGAAATATATTCAACTGGCTTTAAATGATATTAAGAAATGGAGTCTGATGTGGGGGTTCAAGTTTTCCTCCGTCAAAACTGAGGCTGTTGTTTTTACCAAACGTATTGTCCGAGGTCAAATTGATCTTCTTTTAAATAACACTGCTGTCAAAGTATCGAACTCATTCAAGTATCTTGGCGTTATATTTGATAAACGTTTAACTTGGCAACAACATATAACATCTGTTGTTGACAAGTGTCACAAAGTTTTAAATTTAATGCGTTCTGTGTCGGGGAAATCCTGGGGAGCTGATCGTACATCGCTTTTACTTCTATATCGAGCTCTTATACGCTCTCGTCTAGATTATTGTTGTGAGGCATATGATTCCGCATGCGCCACTCTGAAAGGCAAATTAGACTCTGTCCAGTGCTCGGCACTTCGTATATGTACAGGGGCGCTCAGAACAACACCACTGAATGTTTTACAAGTTATGAGTAATGAGTGGCCCCTGTATATTAGACGGCGCATGCGGACTCTTAAATACTCCCTGAAATTAAAATCTTCTAAAAACAACTCTGCAATATCTGTTTTTAACCCCTCTAAATATGATCGATATTACATCGATAATACAAGACATCCAGAACCATTTAGCATAAGATCAACTTTTATAAATAATACACTTGATACTAATGACTTAGATATACAGCAAAATATTACCCCCGCATTTCCCCCATGGCAATTAAAATGCCCTAATATTTCTCTTGATTTACATTATAGAATCAAGAAATCTGACCCTCCACATCAGATTGAAGCACATGCAAAAGAATACATTTTTTATAATTGGTCTCAATATTTACAGATTTTCACAGATGGATCGAAGTGCCCAGAGTCTGGGAAAACTGGATCCTCTTTTACTATTCCCGAGATTAATTATAATAAGTTTTATCGTGTATCTGACCACGTTTCTGTTTTTAAAACTGAACTCCTTGCTATTTTATTATCACTTCGTTTTTTATCTGAATTTAGACCAGCTCGAGCTGTTATTTTTACTGACTCACTTAGCTCGCTCCAAGCAATGATACATTTTATCTGGAATAAATCTTGTCCAGTTTTATTTGAAATTTTACATGTATATACGACGCTATTCCACCAAGGCATTCATGTATCATTTGCTTGGATTCCATCTCATGTGGGTATACCGGGGAATGAACAGGCAGATACGCTTGCTAAACAAGCCCTAAATTTGGCGAATATCACATCTCCCCTCAAGCTATCTGTACCTGAGGTAATTTCAATGCTGAAACCTCGGTTTATCCGCATGTGGCAAGACGACTGGGACACCTCAAATAAGGGACGTTTTTATTATTCTTTTTAATCCTTCTGTTATTTTATCTCATGATTTTACTCTATCGTGCCGACGATCGGAAGTTTTATTTTTAAGAACGCAGTCTGGTCATCTACCCACGAATGCATATTTACATAGATTTAAGCTCCATGAGACGGGTTTATGTGATGAATGTTTAGTCGAGGATACTATTCCCCATTTATTGTTTTACTGTTCCCGTTATGATAATGAACGTTTTAGATTTTATGATCATCTTTTACAGGCAGGTGTTTTTAACCCGTCCATGGAGACTGTTTTTAAACCAACTAGAAACCGTGGTAAGGTGTACCAGGCTGTCGCTAATTTTATTGGCGGTTGTCGCCGATTTTAATTAATTATCTAATCTGCATGTAATGTGTATTTAATACGTGTTGCATGTGTCTCAGCGTCTTGGCTAATGTGATGTCAGCTTTTATTTTGCATATATTTATCTAATGTCTGTGATAAGCATGTGAATTATATTTAACTCTTGTATTGATTTTATTGCATGTTTTGCATGTGTTTTATTTTATTTAATAATCTGTGATATGCATGTGGTAACTTTTTAGTCATTATACATTTTAAATTAAATTAATCTATGAATGAGATTTTTATTTAATGTTGTGCCCAATTGTATTTTCTGATTATACTGGTCACTATAATAGTACATGCATATATCTGTAAATTTGATAGACATGAGCTTACATCAAATCTGGCTTTTATTGCTAAACGCTGTTTTAAATAATGTCTTTGGTTGTTCTGGTTGGACATCGGTGTCGGAGGATCGGTGTCTGAAGATATTCCGGTGTTCACCAGAATGAGTCTGGATATTACATCAAATCTCGTTCAATATATATTTTCTTATTTATGCTTAAGGGTGGGGAGGGGGTGAACAATTTTGTTTTAAATAATGTCTTTGCTCGTTCTGGTTGGACATTAGTGTCTGATGATACCACGAGGTCATCGGTCACGGTCTTCACCGGGATGAGTAGAGATGTTATGTTACATCATTTTTAATAACTACACAAATACTCTTGTCTAAAATAATATGAATTTATTATTACTTGAACATAAAATATGCATGTGCTGTTTGGGCCTTTATAATTCAGTTATATATGTATGTTAAATAGGGCCGTTGTTTCATAATATATGCATGCTGGTTGTTTTTATATTATCTTTTAAAGTTTAAAGTAGTACCTCTCCTTCTTACACAATAACGCCTCTGGAGCCTCAATTTACATGTCCCATTGAGTATCTTAAAAACACAGTTTTTCTTTTAAAATCAAACGTGAAGTATTTGTTTCTTATCTTCAAGTAAAGTTTTAATTGTTTTTTTTTTTAAAGCAACCTCAATGGTATGGTCTACATCATCCAACTTAGGATGGGAGGCCACAAATTCAAAATCTGTCTGTCTGAAAACCTCACTTCTTCACCCAGGACTGAAAGGTAAGGATCATCCAACCTACTGGTACGGTAAGACGGGGATATACTCGGTGACCAAGGGTGTGATCGGTGGACGGTCGGGCAAGCCTTGCGCTGGACGGGAGCAGACCTCGGATTCGTATAGCAGCGGTATTGCCGGTAAACGCGGGCTGCGTTCGGACGACCGGTGATTTTCCAGGGATCATGGAACCGGGCTGCTGATACAGGGGAGGTACCTACGGACCAGAAGAAAGAGGGAATCACGATCTACCGTGCCTGAGGGTTGGAGGAAGAAGTCACCCTCACAAGCCAGGTTACCTTGCACAGACACCGGAGTGTTCACGGCGGAGAGGCATAACGCTGTCTGAGAGCGTTCTCGCCGGTGAGACGGGTGACAGGGCACTGGTGCTTACCTTGGAGGGAGGATGATACGGAGGCATCCTCGCAAGACAGGTTACAACTGTGGGGAAGCAGACGTATCCACGGTGGGAAGACGAACCTACCTGTAGAGTGGAATACAAGGAGAAGCAGACGTATCCACGGGGGGAAAGACGAACCTACCTGTAGAGTGGAATACAAGGAAAAGCAGACGTATTCACGGTGGGAAGACGAAGCGATCTCCGGAACCAGATACACCTATAAGGGGAGGACGATCATATCCACGGCGGGAAGCCAGGACGCTTTCTGGGGATGACATACTCACCTTAGAGGGAGGGGAACCCCTATATCCATAGCCTCGCTCCAACGACATTCCATAGCCAGAGAGGGGCCAGCAGCCAGGCCGCCCCTACGATTACCTACCGTGTGGAAAGGGCCAGCAGCCAGGCCGCCCTTTACACGGCACTTTATATTAACACTGTACATATTTACATCTTTGAATCGCGATCATCCTGTACATTTAATTGAATATAATTGCATATTATTTGACCCTATATCTGCCTTGGTTGTCTCTACGCTCTCCTACTTTCTCGATCCAGACAAGGTGACAGGTCGAAGTGAATCTCTAGTTGGCAAGGACTAATGTCAGCAGGGACAGCGGCCTGACAGCTTGTACGCTACCATTTAACGAGACCTAGCTCAGCTGCGTCCCGTTTATTGACCGACCCGGCACACGTTACAGTGTTAATAATATGTCGTACTTTTTTGTTTGTTTGTTCGGAGCAAACCTGGAGCATATGAGTTGTGGTGATTTATTGTTAGATAATCTTTATCATAATGTTTACACATATCTAAACAACATTTGTGTCTATTCATTGGGCCCCCAGTGACACCTTGTCAATTTCCCAGTAACACCAGAAATCAACAATCAAATTCATTGACACCTCGTGGACGGCCACTTCAATGGTTCCTGCTCATATTGGCCTCAATACGTTCAATACGTGTGGCCGCCATTCGCTCAAATATAGGAGGGGAGAGTGTGACGTGCTTCATTCCAGATTTATAAGGTGAGTTCTTGGATTATTTCACCTTCTGCCACCAACTAAGGCTTTTAACACGAAATGACTGGCAATCACGATACACAATATTTTTTACACCGAAAACCGAACAGGCCGTATATGGCATGATAATATGACAAATTACAACACATATAAGGGAAGTGCGAAGAGGTGCCGACATGCTGACTGCGTCATATGACTTCACAGAATAGTCTTCTGGTAAACCTATTCTAAAGCACATCTAACGATTCGTGATATGTGTTGTATCTCAGGTACGCTTTTATTGCACCTGTTCATGTGGCAACATGGATGATATGACCACACGGCCCCTAGCACCAGCATAAGCGGTATTAGATACATATCTAGAGATCTATGATGGAAATGCTCTGACATCTCGTATACTGGTAATGGGTGAGCTGTTTCGCTGCGACAACTCGTACATTGGCGATTGGTGAGCTGTATCGTCGTCAGATGTAAATGACGGCAATTAACACAAAAGACTAGTCTGTAAGGCCCGATGTCGACCCAGCATCAACTTCCCACAAATGCCAACATATATCAAAGACCAAAAGGTCTGTACAGGGGGCGGGCCTCGGGGACGAAACAAGTTTGATGCAAAGCAGTACCGGACGATATATGCATGCTGCATGTCTTTGAGAAGCAACAAGATATTTGGACGCCGGCGATTTTGGATCCTTTTCTGCTTTGCCCGCACACGACGCGACAGTGTTGCAACTCTGCATGAGCTGCCCTTGCGAAACACTGATAAAATGCTGTCACATGACTGAGGGCGCCACAATTTTGGCCACTCATGTATCATTACATGATATCCACCTCGCTTTTAATTCGCTGAAGTTTGCGGCAACAGGATAAAAAGTTTCCCGTTCACCGCACACGAGCAACTTCTGTTGCCGGCGCAAATTTATCCGGAGATTCTGTCGCCGAAATATTAAACACGCTGGATCCTGTTGCTTACGACAAAATCTCCTGTTTTTACTTCCTTCAGACTGGATGATTTCCGAGATATTCAGTCGCACGCGTTCAAATATCCTGTTGCTTGCGATCTCGTGCTCTCGTGTGCGCCGGGCTTTATTTTTTGGAATTACAAAGTTGTCAATCATGAGTGTTCGTACGTGGGAGGAGGACCAAGCCATTCAACCTTCAAGAGTATGATGGCCAAGGACAGCTGCTTGATGTTGTCACGGTATTCAAATGTCCATTGGGTTTTAAAGGGACTTTGATCTATAAAAAGTTGAAGATGCCGTGTACTGATGATGTAGATTCAGTACGAAGGAAAGACATAGAAAATGTCCTATTCGTTCCATTTTATTATAAACATGGGATATTTCGCCCATTCAATCCTATTTACTTCAGGCGGAACGGCTTATCGTCAGTTTTGGGATGGATTCATTCAAATTATGTTTCGCTTGGGAGAGGTGCCGCGTTCTGACGTTAAGTATTACTATTGGTTTGGTGGTTCTCTGTGCGTTTAAACTTTGGAGTAAAGACGTCTCGGGCAGTGTATGCAACAGGCTATATCCATCGTCTGCCGTCGTCTTACACTACCTTCACGTCTTGTCCACCACATCACTGCTGCCTCTTGTCTATAGCAGCATCTTCACCCTCGTCTTCAGATACAAACACATCCATCAAGAGATGCTCACACCAACATCTTAAGACACCGAAAAAGACACTGTATTCTCGGGGATGAATGCGAGGTGCCGAAGGATTACAAGCGTCTAGTCCGTCATTCATAATTCAGCCGTCGTCCATTAGAGAATATCCGCGTCCATAATCCAAAGACCTATTCCTTATTCCATATAACAGTATTAGCACCAAATTCAAAAAGACAATCATAGTATACATAAACATAGCCTTGTTTCCTGCAAGAGAGAAGCGGTCAACAGTTTTCAATGATTCCGGCAAGACATCATGATGTTCCAAAAATATTAAATCCGTATCGCTGATCAGTATTCTTAATCCATAATATTCGGTGTAAAGTCGTCATCTAAAGAATGATGTATCTCAGTCACGCTTTGATTGTGACTGTTCATATAAGTACCATGAGAATCTTGAAGTACATGGGTTCATACGGCCCCTAGCCCCGGGTTAAGCGGAATTAGACACAAGTTACGAAACGTAACGCCATAGATCTTGCACGCTACGCCCGTATTTTGCTATCAGCTTGCGATATGTATCGCCAAATTTGAGAAACTTTGAGTGGAGGCGCTTGGTGGTGTAGCCCTGTTTTATAAGTTTCTGCAACAACGTTTTGTGACGTTGATTAAAATCGTCACATTTAACACGAGATCTAGCAAATGCTACTAGGCGTGATATGTATACGCCATATGCAGGTCCCGCTGGAATATTACTGTCCAGAAAGGGATAGTTTACGATGTCGAAAGTGTAATCATCTCTTTTGTCATACAGTCGACGAGAGAGAAGGCCCGCTTCATTTTTATAGAGATATAGGTCTAAATATGATGTGCTCGTAGGGTTATCTGTAGTTTCCTTCAAATACAGTGAAGGTGGATATATATCCTTCACTGCGTCATTTATATAGCGATTATCCACAGCGAGAAGATCGTCTATATAGCGTTTGGTGAATGAGAAGGAACGGGCTTTGAATGGATCGGTTTTTGAAAGCGCCTGCATATAGTCATATTCATAAGAGAACAGATACAGGTCAGCCAACAGGGGTGCACAATTAGTACCCATTGGAATACCTATATGCTGCTGATATATTGTGTTGCCAAATTTCACATAGATATTATTAATGAGAAATTCAAGCAACTCTATAAACAAAGAAGCATCCCATGAATGATATCTCCTGTATGTAGTAGAGCTAAAGAATGCTTTATGGCATCCGACATTAAGATATCTACGATCAGTTTTCTTGAACACAGATACTATTAATGAACTTAGATGGTCAATAAGGTCCTGATGAGGGATTATAGTATAGAGAGTCGAGAAATCCCATGTGGATACATGTCTATACGGTATGTGACCTTTAGCATCAAGTTCTTCCGTAAGACATTTTGAGTTTTTCAATATCTACATACATTCAACGCCAGAGTTTTTAGAAATAGTGGCGCAATACCTTTCCCAAAATGTTTTTACCTCCTGAAGGGCCCTCGTCAACAGGATTGAAAGAAGCTTGATGGTGCAGCTTCTAGAACCAGCTATGAATCCAGCTTTGTATGGTAATTTATGCATTTTGGGGGCCCAGTATACTTTTGGTATATCATTATGTTTGGTTGGAATACAAATACCTCTTTCCTTGAGAAACGTTTTGTGATTGTTAAATAAATCTTGCAGAGTAAATGCAGTTTGAGAGTAAGTAGACGTATTTGATGACGATATGTTTACTCAATTCTTCAACCAGCACCTGGTAATAGTAATATTTACATATGAATATTATATTATTTGGAGCTTTGTCTGCTGGGACTATGACGAATATACTCTGGAGATTTGCTAGAACTTCTTTCGAATTGGGGCTTCTCAGTACTTGTTTTGCTTGGGGAAGGGTACTTCTGTCAGTATGGCGGATTGTTTCAACGACCTCGCTCTTGGTGAGGTCCAGCCAATCAGCGAGTACTGTAGGTTCAACTTTTTCTCGCTTAGACCAATCAATAACGTACTGTTCCAAAGCAGACAGGACTATCTTCTGGTCGGCCTTCAGATTTATGTTTCTCGGCTCTCTATATTTAGGTCCTTTCATCAGGAGTAATCTTAGGTCCTTATAACTCACCACATCATGATTACCAGTCACAACATGTTTGCATGGTGTATAGATAAAGTTCGATGATTCACAATCACAACTATAGCCCCCCGACGTGTATAAGTTCCAGTCAAACTCCTTGACAGCATTAGAGTAATTGAATATTTTGGTGGCTATAGATTTTGACTACTTATATGAAATGCAAGGAGGTTCTGTGAACTTAAAATAGTTTGGTACAGTGTTGCGTACCTCTAGATCATTCAGGATTCGAGGTAAATTAATACTGTCCAGTCCTTTATCTAAACCCCCTCGCCCTGCAATAAGCTGGGGGAGGGGAACAGGATCGGCTTGCCCATCCTGTAGATAAAATTTTGTCCGAACTAATACTCCTAAAATTTTGCTTCTATTTTAATACATTTACCACGCGATCCACACATTTGTTACAGAGTTATGGCCCTTCCTATCCTTGGGTTTTATTTATACTACTATTTTAATATTACTCGCAACGGGAGACTTGTCTTGCAGGGCGGGGGTATCTCAGTTATAACAGAGATAACAGTTACATCTAGTTTCCAGTGAGTTGAATTGTGACTGAATTATTAGAACAGCCAGTTGAATTTTGTCCCCAAAATTGAGAAGAGGCGGGGGGGGGGGATTTTGATAGGGGGATTAAATAATAAGAGCGATTACCGTCAACTACGATGTTTTTGCATGGAATGAAGCGCTGTTGAAGAATTGCTGGATTCACACTTAGAACATTACTCATATGGTACATGTATAATTTATCAGACAAACGAAGTGTAAATCGTACTTTAATAAGTGTATGTATTTTTACGTCAGATTTTACCATAACAGAAAGACGTGTGAAGTCAAGGATTAACAATCAAATATTTATTTACAATACTAAAATCATATACAATTTAAGTAAGGTTAATAAAACAAATAGATGTGTCAAATATAGTCTTACTGTTCAATGCTATACCGGTGTACACTTTACAGTCCTTGTTGATGCGCACAAATCACTCTTCTGAATAATGGTAACCCAACACTGCTCAGTTGCAAACAGTCCCAGTAAATGTTCAATAAACGATAGCCGTTAACAAATAGCATATAGATTACGCAGCAGCCAACAGTTAATACACAGGAGTAAATAATCCAGCAGTCCGTAGTTACAGGCAAAGGTAAATCCAGATAGTAACACAGTATAACAGACCCACATAAAAAGCCAGTTTGAATTCCCTCCTGAATGACTGAGTGATTTACTATTTATACTCTATGAGGCATTCCAGATCATTCTGCCAATCAAGAAGCTTCTGGAATACACAGCATTACCGCATCATCTGACCTAGATACAGTTTACAAATAGTCTTCCAGAAAGCTCCAAGTGGTTAACCCACATAATAGTATGTAAACAAGCTTGCGTCAGCCCTAGATTCCAGAAACATCCACAATGTCTAATAATAGACTACAATACCATGACAGTATGGCTTAAATGGTGCATGCATATGCTCATGATTACAGGGTGTGACATCAAGTACACCAAGGACAATTACGAGTGATGACGAACAGACAGATGACACACCAGAACCAGAGTCCCCTGGCCGGACAGACGAGGATATTGAGGTAAGACGCGAGTATATATAAATAAGATGACAGGCTGGGCCTTTACAAAAGATGTCTACTGGATTTTCATCATTGATAAAATTGTATTGCCATAACTTTAAAATAAAGATAATCTATTGGTGAAACATCAGTGGAAGAATTTGATCAGTAAACACTCTAATGATGTAATTTCTCACCTGGAAATGAATGGCGTATTCAAATTAATTGAAACTTAACTTGATTGAATTATATAAAATCATTAATTTCTCCCTACTTTAAGAGTGGTATTAGTACTAGTAAATTAAAAATTCAACACATTTAAGTGGGCTAATCAAAGTTTGACCCCAAATTTGGAGATGATTGAATGTGAGTGATTGAATTATTAAAACCTGAATATTATCTGTTATAGTCGGAGAGAAAAACTATTATTAAACTTGCTTGACACATCTTGATTTTTAGCTTTACCTTTATATAACTTAATAGAACAATTATTGACCTTACTTCTCCAATTCAAAATATCCTTGATTGAACATACATTCTTTTTCTATTCACAGGAGAAACGCAAGCAGTACAATGAGCAGAAAATCAAAATGGACCAATCAGGCTTGAGCTTTCTAGATTCTATAAGGCAAGAGTATGGCGATTCTTAGGGTTTGCTGTCTGTTTAGATGAAGTGGCAAGAAAAAATAACAAAATTAATATATATATAAAATACACTGTTAGTTATTAATTTACATATATCATGTACAAACGAAATAAATCAAGAAAAGCCATGGCCTATTGGATTGGCCTATTCGACGAATTATGCAAAATGTTGCTGGAAGATGGAACAGGATAACATGAGCTTTGGCATGGGTGGGGGGAGGGGGTTCACATAAACTGAGATGTGCATTTTTGTTTGCTTGAGTAATGGTGTGCTTTGATATGGATTAGGGTTATTCTCAAACAGGCCAGGTTCCCAGTAGGACAAACAGTATGAAATTGTCCTACTCACAAGATAAACAGTATAAAATCATCACACCTTCCTGGCTGATTTCACTTCAGAATAATGCAATTCTAGTAACCTACATAATTGAGAGAAACCAAATACTATCCCCATAATTCTTGTCAGAGTGACACTTGCCTTAAAATCATTTTCAGATATCTGTTTTGTCCAATTTTGCTCAGTAAGAAATGTAATGGGGAATTAGATTCCTTATATTTTATCATAATTTAAAAATTGGTAAATATTATGTCTACATTTTGCTCCAACAAATGGCATAAATTAAGTTGAAGCATTGTAAAATTAATAAATAATTAAATTATTTATTTGTTATTTGGAATGTTGCACCCATTTTGGCTTGTTAGTGCTTGTCCATGTTATATAATGCTTTGATTCATTTCTCCACAGTAGAAATATGTAATAATGTTGATATTAAATTTTCAGAGGAAGTATTCTATATAATTTAATTTCAAGTACCGGTATCCTTAATCTATACTGAATTTTCAGTTTTCTGTGTCACATTTGTATATTAAATTTTGTGAAGTTGAAATTTGTTTTAGCAGAAAACTATAAATTCTCTGGCATTCTGTTTGTTATTACATGTTCGTGGTATCACACTTACAGAATAATCTATCAATGTGGATTAACAGAAATGGTCTGTCAACCAGGATAAACATAATTCAACATTGATTATAATAACAGAATAGTCGGTCAAAATGGACTAACAGAATAGTCGGTCAACAAGGATTAAGAGAATTCAACATGGATTATATAATAACAGAATAGTCAGTCAACATGGATTATATAATAACAGAATAGTCTCAAGATGGATTAACAGAATAGTATGTCAACATGGATTAGAGAAATCAACATGGATTATATAATAACAGAATAGTCAGTCAACATGGATTATATAATAAAAGAATAGTCTCAAGATGGATTAACAGAATAGTATGTCAACAAGGATTAGAGAAATCAACATGGATTATATAATAACAGAATAGTCAGTCAACATGGATTATATAATAACAGAATAGTCTCAAGATGGATTAACAGAATAGTATGTCAACATGGATTAGAGAAATCAACATGGATTATATAATAACAGAATAGTCAGTCAACATGGATTATATAATAAAAGAATAGTCTCAAGATGGATTAACAGAATAGTATGTCAACAAGGATTAGAGAAATCAACATGGATTATATAATAACAGAATAGTCAGTCAACATGGATTATATAATAACAGAATAGTCTCAAGATGGATTAACAGAATAGTATGTCAACAAGGATTAGAGAAATCAACATGGATTATATAATAACAGAATATGGCAGCTAGGGTAGGAAATAGCCCTTTGCCATGGGCAACAAAATTTCCTTTGGGCAACCTAATTCTACATGAAATTGCAATGTATGTGGATGTGTTGGTTGCCTGTACTTGCCAATGGGCAACTAGAATTTGTTTTCCTATTTCAAACCCTGCATAGATTAACAGAATAGTTTGTCAACAAGGATTGAGAGAATTCAACATGGACTATCGGGATGTAGTCTGTCAGCATGGACTAACGGGATGTAGTCTGTCAACAAGGATTAACAGGAAACTTTGTCAACATGGGTTTATTGGAAAGGGTTTTTTGGACACATTTGATGAATTCCTCCTGATACTGTGTAAGAGATGACTTTAGATTGTCCATGTTATCAATGTTATCCTCAGTGAAAGCATGTGCCAAATGTGTGAGAATAATAACCAATATCTGTATGTATATGGGAAATGATGACTATAAATAGTCGATAGTTCTTGTATTATTATAGTATGTATGATATCACAATATCTCTGAAATGGGAAGATATGTATTTGCATTTGAACTGATCAAGATGGAAGGAAAATATCTAGAAAGGATTGAAATGAGTTTCTACTGATCGGAACATGGTCTTGTTCTTTCGTTTCTCAAATGGTTATTTTATTTTTACATGGGAGTTATTTATCTTTTTATTAGTCTTGTTTCTTTAGCCAAAATATTATTTACTATTATATTTAATAAACTCTTACTATTTGTGTAGTTTTATATAAAATATTGAATGTTAAAATTTTAATTTTGCTATCTTTGTGTAGATCATCCAATCAATTGTTGTTCAACTGTTCCTGTCTGTGGTTAATTAAATAGAAGCCTTTCAACGGCTGAATAGATTAACCTATTTATAAGTTTAGTCCGTCCATTTGGTAAACCATTTGATATTATGTATTACATGTATGTTGATCAGGAGAAAGGGGTTCAGTAGAAGACCACCAAATTGCTTTGAAGTCATCAGTGTATGTATTCGACAATGGGATGTATGTGGTTGCCATCTCATTCCCACTGATGCCTCCTACTGTGCGAGTACAAAAACAGATCGATGTTTTCTTAAATAGATTTGTGGATTCAGGTCTGAGTTCTGTAAATCTTGCATTAGTATCAGCTGACCAGAATTAGATTATGAAGTACGGTACCATTAAAGATTTTATTAACAACTAATTTAATTGGCAATAAATTGATCTACATCTGCCTGAAGCTGAGGTTTTTCATTCAGAGAACAAGTCCGGCATACTCCTGGTCGTTCTTTCATGTAAGGTAGTTTTGTTCAGGCTTTTATATTATTGAAAGCCTTTCGTCTACACTCATGTTTGTACCTAGACAGACTTGTTCACCTTAGTCTCGCGACTTTTACATGAACGATGGACTATTCTCCTGATATCAGAGGTTACATCATCAGTACACGGTAACAACCTCTGTTTAAATTTCCATCTGTAAACCTGGCACACAGCCCGTTTGTCTATGGTCTTTAGCCAATCAACATCGTCTGTTACAAACTGGAGCAGACTGAGTCAGCTGAGTAGTATACAAACGGTAAATTGAGTCGATAGCGCGTCAGTGCGCATGCGCAGAACCTTTGGTGACGTCACAATTGGTTGTGTGCGCATGCGCGTGTGTGTGGATGGTGGGTGCTGGGTACAAGATGGCGTCCTGTGTGTGGATGGTGGGTGCTGGGTACAAGATGGCGGCGTGTGGATGGTGGGTGCTGGGTACAAGATGGCGGCGTGTGTGGATGGTGGGTGCTGGGTACAAGATGGCGGCGTGTGTGGATGGTGGGTGCTGGGTACAAGATGGCGGCGTGTGGATGGTGGGTGCTGGGTACAAGATGGCGGCGTGTGGATGGTGGGTGCTGGGTACAAGATGGCGGCGTGTGTGGATGGTGGGTGCTGGGTACAAGATGGCGGCATGTGTGGATGGTGGGTGCTGGGTACAAGATGGCGGCGTGTGTGGATGGTGGGTGCTGGGTACAAGATGGCGGCGTGTGGGTGGTGGGTGATGGGTACAAGATGGCGGCGTGTGGGTGGTGGGTGATGGGTACAAGATGGCGGACGGCCGGTGTGAGTGAGTGCAAGATGTGAAAGATGTATTCATCCGCGGTCATGTCTGGCGGTGATTCGGTCGCGGGAAAAACCTTCCGCGGAGAAAAAGTAGTGCCTAGATAAAATGGTGCGATGGGGTCGAGTGAGGTATCTTTACCGAAAAGACACGGACTTTACCGAAGATACACGGACTTTAACGAAAAGACACGGACGTACACGAAAAGACGCGAAGGTGAACGCCATTGTGGGAAACCTCCCACAGACAGGTCAGTACATGCATTTCTATGTTGTTCACGCATAATAAAGGGATTGATCTGTAATCTGGGTTGTTGTTGTTGTTGTTGTTGTTGCTCCCTTTTTTTGCACTAACCCATCAGAATAGTACGTATCACGGACTACACCCGTAGAGCTACATCTGGTCTATAAAACACGTCCCTCTGGATCCCACACCTTCATTTCTACAGAGCCATGGCGGAGATCCAGCCCCATGCGACTCATTTTACAGTATGCCACCGTGGTGACTTCATTCACGGGTTACCGAGCAGTGGTCCGGTCCATGTTTGCAGATGGCGACGACAACGAGGGACGACGCCAGATCCTGAACGAGTTCACAGAAGCGGTCCTCCACAGAGTGCACTCGATGGAGAGGCGTGCCATCATTCACCACTACTGGACTATGACAGCCATCCTTGATGCTCGGGCTATGGACCACGAGCGCTCACGCCGCAACCAGCACCGGCTGGTTGGCCTCATACTAGTCTGTGCCCTATTGACCCTGGCGCTGTGGTATTGACACTATAAATACGAGGGATGAGACAGAGTGTGTGTCATTCACCGTTCGACATTTAGAGCAAGCATGTCAACCTACCTGCGAGCCATCCTGCCTCTTACACCCAGTGTGGGGTTATACGTTTATCAAGATAAAGTCACCCTGGTGAAAGACGATGAAGCTATTTACTGGGCGCCCGCTGAGATGCTATCGAATACGGTGACGCTACAGCGTGATGGCTGGACTAAATTTAAACGGGTGTTGAGCGGTGAGTTGGACGGAGACCTCATCCACCTGGACAATGCCATCTACGTATATTCCGTACCGCCCCTCTTCATACGTGTGGGCCGCTACCAAGAGCCTGCGCGAAGTATCCTCCTAAGCCCCTCT
>JAVTVY010007531.1:0-48012 GCA_036873755.1 Hanleya hanleyi | reverse complement strand
AGATGACGCGAACATCCCTCAAATCGGAATGTACACCCCGAGAACTACAAGATGACACCTTCCAGGACGCATTCGAACCGTGAATAGTCCATCTCGACCCCAAATACCTTCATGTACTGCCCGAAAATGTCCACTTTCGCTACTACTCGTGCCGATGACGTCACCGATGACGTCACAGATGACGCGAACATCCCTCAAATCGGAGTGTACACCCCGAGAACTACAAGATGACACCTTTCAGGACGCATTCGAACCGTGATTAGCCCATCTCGACCCCAAATAACTTCCTTCGCTGCCCCAAAATGGCCACTTTACTTACTACAACCAACTGCGCATGCGCAGATTAACGCGATTGCACTTAAAAACACACCATTCTGACTCTAACCCCCACAAGCTTCACTTTGACACCTTCCACGACCCATTCGGACCCATAGCGGTCCATCTCTACCCCAAACACACACCCACATACCCCCAAAATGCCTACTTACTATAATACGGGCCAGGCTGCGCATGCGCAGACTATTGAACACGGACGAACCATTAGTGTGGTCAAGTGCTCCTCCACGAGAGCTTCAAAATAAGACCTCACTCGACCCCATTGGACCATTAGGGACTCACCTAGACTCCAACATGTCCACCCCGTATGAGCCTATACACCCATAGCCATGCAGTATAGGCCTATGGGCCTACCCAGGCCTCGGTGACTTTTTTCAAAAATTTCACCGATTCGCTCCGCAACACTTCCTATCGTGTTCTAAATGACGAGACGAGTAAAATGAGACCCCACAACCCTACCGCAAATGTATAGAAGTGGGTTTCCCACAGTAGGATAAACATTGAACTATACCCCGAATGTAGGTCTATATGGGGGGCTCAGTGACTTTTTCCAAAAATTTCACCGATTCGCACGGGACACTTCCTATGCATGTTCTAAATGACGAGACGAGTAAACGGACCCCACAACCCCTACCCGCAAATGTATAGAAGTACGTTTCCCAGGGGGACAAACATCGATCCTACCCTCAGTATATGGGACTATATGAGGCTATATCGTACTTTTTCAAAAATTTCACCCCGATTCGCACGGGGACACTTCCTATCATGTTCTAAATGACGAGACGAGTAAAAACGAGACCCCACAACCCTACCACCAAATGTATAGAAGTACGTTTCCCAGGGGGATAAACATCGAACCTATACCCCAGTATGGGTCTATATGGGGCTCGGTGACTTTTTTCAAAAATTTCACCGATTCGCACGGGGACACTTTCTATCATGTTCTAAATGACGAGACGAGTAAAACGAGACCTCACAACCCTACCGCAAATGTATAGAAGTACGTTTCCCAGGGGGACAAACATCGGTCCTATACCCTCAGTATGTGACTATATGAGGCTATATCGTACTTTTTCAAAAATTTCACCGATTCGCACGGGGACAGTTCCTATCATGTTCTAAATGACGAGACGAGTAAAACGAGACCTCACAACCCTACCGCAAATGTATAGAAGTACGTTTCCCATGATGGTCCTATACCTCCCATACCCCATATAGGCATTTTCCCGTAATTTAGGATAAAGTCCGTATTCCGTATTTTTTCAGGAAAATTTTTACATACACCCACCCTGGGACTAGGGAAAGATAACTCTGTTGATAGACAAGCCCCGTTAAGCCCGGCGACCTATATACACCTCATACCCCATATAGGCATTTTCCCAGGTTTTTCGATAAAGTCCGTGTTCCGTATTTTTTTTTCAGGAAAAATTTTACATGCAGCCACCCAGCCATCAAATACCCTTCACCTAGGCTTCACGTTGATACCTCACTCGACCCCATTCGACCATTAGGGGCTCCCCTAGATGCCAAAACGTCTATTTTCATACCCTTGGGCCACCGCGCATGCGCAGAATGACCCTAATTCAACCCCGCACCCAGTCCATCAGATGCCCCTTCATGAATGCTTCACTTTGATACCTCACTCGATCCCATTGGACCATTAGGGGCTCCCCTAGCTCCAAAAAGGCTATTTTCATGCCCTTGGGCCACCGCGCATGCGCAGAAGGCCGATATGTCAACCCCCCACCCAGTCCATCAGATGCCCCTTCACGAATGCTTCACTTTGATACCTCACTCGACCCCATTGGACCATTAGGGGCTGCCCTAGCTCCAAAACGTCTATTTCCATACCCTTGGGTCACCGCGCATGCGCAGAATGCCGATATTTCAACACCACGCCCAGTCCATCAGATGCCCCTTCACGAATGCTTCACTTTGATACCTCCTACGACTCCATTGGCCCATTAGGGACTCCCCTAGCTCCAAAACCGCTATTTCCATACCCTTGGGCCAACGCACATGCGCAGAATGCCGATATTTCAACCCCACACCCAGCCCATCAGATGCCCCTTCACGAATGCTTCATATCGATACCTCAGCGGACCCATTGGTCCATTAGGGGCATCCTAGCTCCAACACGTCTATTTCCATACCCTTGGGCCACCGCGCATGCGCAGAATGACCCTAATTTAACCCCACACCCAGCCCATCAGATGCCCCTTCACGAAAGCTTCACTTTGATACCTCACTCGACCCCATCGGACCATTAAGGCTTCCTAGCTCCAACACGTATTTTCATACCCTTCGGCCACCGCGCATGCTGAAGGCCGATAGTTCAACCACCTGGCCATTAGATGCCCCTTCACGAAAGCTTCACTTTGTTCTCACTCCCGACCCATCGGACCGCCAGGGACTAGCTCAACACGGCTATTTTCATACCCTTCGGCCACCGCGCGTACCAGAAGGCCGATAGTTCAACCCCACACCCAGCCCATTAGATGCCCCTTCACCATAAGAAAGCTCACTTTGATACCTCACTCGACCCCATTGGTCCATTAGGGGCTCCCCTAGCTCCAAAACGTCTATTTCCATGCCCTTCGGCCACCGCGCATGCGCAGAATGCCGATAGTTCAACCCCACACCCAGCCCATTAGATGCCCCTTCACATAAGCTTCACTTTGATACCTCACTCGACCCAATCGGACCATTTTTATCTAGGGACTACTAGAGACCGAATCACCGCCAAAACCACGGCCAAACCGCATCACCGCGCATGAATACATTTTTTTTTTTTTTTTTGCCGGAACTTTTTTTTTTTTCTGCCGGAACTATGCACTCATTGACCTTTGGTGAGAGAGAGAGAGAGAATTATTAGGTTTAGCGTCACAGCCGCCATCTTGTCCCACCTCCCACACGACACACAAACAGGCCGCCATCTTGTCCCACCTCCCACACGACACACAAACAGGCCGCCATCTTGTCCCACCTCCCACACGACACAAAAAACCAGCCGCCATCTTGTCCCACCTCCCCCACGACACACAAACAGGCCGCCATCTTGTCCCACCTCCCACCACACAGGCCACGCCCCCTCATTACGCATGCGCACCTCCTCAATTGTGACGTCAAAACACACAAATTGACCTCTATGACCTCTACATCCGGGGAGAATGTGACTTATTTTACTCGCTGTATACTACTTAGGACGATCGTTGTGCGGTCGCCACCTTGCATTGTTTACATTCAGTGAGCCGTGTTATATACTAAGATGATAATACTCAACGATGTATACGGATGAGCGTTGTGCGGTCATCATTAAAAAAATACTATCTGGCATTGTTTACATTCAGTGGACAGTGTTATATACCAAGACGATAATACTCATGTGTGTATACGTACTAGACCATGTAATATAAATAAAGGTTGTATGTATCCGTATAACTGCCGAAGTATTCACTATGATGGGCGACTGCCGTGATATGTTTACATTCTGCATAGTACTAAAAGGGTCTCGCGTAAGCCTGTAATAATAGTGTGAGCGTCTACTAATAATAATGAAGAATGTATCTAAAACTCTAAGGGGGGGGGAATGGGGGGGGGGCAACTAGTGCTACGTCGGGGCAATTTTACAGGGAACTCTATTTATAGATCATCGCCCTAGTTCTGGAGCGTCGCGCTACGGTTTTTGGTGCAGGACCAGAAGATATTCAAAAACCTGTTATCACACGAATGCTTTTTTTCCACCCGTGTGAGTTCTGATACGTTCAGCCAGACCAGATGATGTTTTTAAAACGCTGTTAACACAAACCTATGGCAAGCCAAAGTGCTTTTTATTCCGAATTTCCGATATCGGGAATTCAATTCCCGATATCGGAAATTCTAATTTCCGATATCGGAAATTGCAATTCCCGATATCGGAAATAGAATTTCCGATATCGGGAATTAGAATTTCCGATATCGGAAATTCAGTGACAATTTTCGATATCGGAAATAGAATCCCATTCGGGAATTCCGATATCGGGAATTCAATTTCCGATATCGGGAATTCAATTTCCGATATCGGGAATTCAATTTCCGTTATCGGAAATAGAATTTCCCATATCGGAAATTGTCACCGAATTTCCGATATCGGAAATGAAAGCCTGAAAGCTTTACAAAACCTAGGGGTGCATTCCACACCTAAATCTGAATCTGAATCTGAAATCTAAATGATGTGCGGCTAAAAACAGGCATGGGTTCGTATCTTCGACCATAAATAGATGTAAAATCTTTAACAAAAACCTTGTAAACGTATATATTTTCTAAATGGGCACACTCGTGCCATTATTTCAGGGGACTTGTGAGCTATTGAAATTGAAAAGAAAAGACGTGCAATCCTCCTTAGCCCTTCTTCAACTTTTCTGAAAAACATGAAATGATTTTCTTTTTATGTATGTTAAAGTGTTTCCCGTCCAAAGGACAATTTAATATGGCGAAAAAATAGGGGGTCGACCTACTCGTTTTTTGTAAAATTTTATCGCCATAGAGGAATCATGATTTTCGCTTCCAGAAAAAGTGCGGATTTTGGTCCTCCAGATATTCAATTCCGGACACGATTAACTCTGTAGTGGCGAGTGGGTGCGATCAACAAGCAATTGTTATATCCTCGTTTGGAGAAATGGTTACGTCCAGCAGGGTGATACTATAGATATCAGTTAGTAGAAAGGTAAGAAGAATTACCTTGCTGTCAAAATCGGGCGATCTTCCTTATTATAAAATTAGGGAGGGACCACTTTGTACGAAACCGTGGCAAGTGTGGAGTGCACCCTAGAGTTGCAATTCCCGATATCGGAAATTCAATGACAATTTCCGATATCGGGAATTGCATTTCCGATATCGGAAATTGAATTTCCGATATCGGGAATTCAATTTCCGATATCGGGAATTGAATTTCCGATATCGGGAATTGAATTTCCGATATCGGGAATTCAATTTCCGATATCGGGAATTCTATTTCCGATATCGGGAATTGTCTCCGAATTTCCGATATCGGAAATTGCAATTCCCGATATCGGAAATTCAATTTCCGATATCGAAAATTCTAATTTCCGATATCGGGAATTGCAATTTCCGTTGAATTTCCGATATCGAGAATTCAATTTTCGATATCGGAAATTGAAGGTCATGAATTTCCGATAACGGAAATTTTAATTCCGATATCGGGAATTCAATTCCCGATATCGGAATTTCTCGAATAAAAAGCACTTTGGCTTGCCATACAAACCGTACACTCGAATGGGTTTTCACCCGTGTGGATGATCACATGTCTAGCAAGCTGAGATTTTCTTGTAGTTCTGTGTTCACATATAGTACACTCCTACGCGCTTTCGTCAGTGTGCGTTCTCATAAGCACGGCGGGATTTTTAATATGGATGATTCGGTATTCACATACAGTACACTTAAACGGCTTCTCTGGCCCAGTGCAGACACTGGGCTATCAACCCCTCGGTAAATTGTGAGTTTATCATGGAAGGAATACATATTGCATAAATTCCTGTAGGAAATAGGTAGTACACACATACATGCAAGACAATGTTGTCCTGACGTAACAAGTTTGGATGTTTCATATTTACGGAGAAAATATTTTTTTATATCGGCATGTTGTACATTCCATCGCAGTCAAAACGGCTATCAACTGCGTTTTACTATGTCACAAAAAGTGCTCGTATAAACTATTCATAAATCATTTCATGACAGATCCAACTAAGGTTAGAAAGTACATATATTGGGAGATTTAGGTATAAAGGGTCAGCATATAAGACGTTCTGATATTTGAGATATGGATGTTCGAAGTTCGACATTTTTATGACTTCGAGCGAACGGGGGAGGGGAAGGGGAGGGGGGGCCTGTTTATCCCACGTGACCTACAGCGCGTGACGTACAGCGCGGATAACATCATTAAAAAGCTTATTTATCAGGCTTTTCAGAAGTTTGGTAGAAATATGATCCGTCGTTGATTTGAAATCAAACATTGAAGACCGAGTGGTCAAAATCAGAGCCTATACATGTTAATTTACGGGTTGATTTTAGGTTGAATTCAAAATATCGTTATGCACCGTCACTGTTATGTACGAAATATATGTAGGCCCTATATTGACTGAAATTATAATCAACATATCCCAAATTTATGAAAGCCGTGTGACGGAAGTTTATGGGTAGAATATCAACGGAATAAACTGATTTTGGAGACAAAACTTGCGAGAAAAGCAATTTACCAGGCAATTTTGCACGATTTTGGCCCATGAAATCTCGCTCTGGAAATTTCTGTTACTCGGAGTTGAAAAGCGCAGTAATTTTTGAGTAGAAATGACGATTTGACTCCACCCGGCATTAGCTACTAGCGACGGTGTGTTTAATTTCCAAAAAGACCATCCCGCGCAAACATCGACGAAATCAACTAACCGTGTTGTTGTTGGAGCGCGCATGCGATCACGTGGTTAATCCAAGTGAACCAAAGCGGCCAAATAAAAAATACCCGGTAGGAATTTTACACATTCATGCGGGAGATATGTAAATACTGCAGTTATATATTTTCTACATCAAATGGGTAATAAATTAGGTATGTTTGCAAGTGCCAAATAGATGATGCTAGTATATACACAGTACATGACTACTGGTTGTTAGTCAGAGTGTCACATAAAAACGAAAGTTTAGAAAGCCAGATTCCTCATTCTAAACACAAGTCGAATCAGATCTATGATTTTTAAAATATCAGTATTCAATATGATTCACCCCAATTATGTTTTTCTTGATGTTTATGTTTTCAATGATAGCAATTTATTATTATAATACATCATCTAATCTATTCAATAGGTTTGATTAATTCCAGGTATCATTGTGGTTTTTTCTGTTCATCATTGTAACAGCTCGGAGCAATCTTTTTTGTTAACTCTAAACCTTCTTCAGTGAATTATGAAAATAAAATCAATGTATCTGTTCAATTCTTTAAATTAATTCAAAATTAATAACATCCTACACACATGTACCTGGAAATGTCTGTGAATTATGTTTCCATTACGAATATGACTAATAGCATTTTTGACATTTTTGCATACTGTTTAAACGCATCCTTACTGCACACGGTAAATTTATAATTTCTTTCAATTTTTGAAATATCGGGTATTAATTAATATGGATCTAAACAAATAACAATGAATGTGCATAATACCATCGGAACCATGTACAGTGGCAGACACCAGTGGGATCTGACTGATCCATATTTCCATAAAATTGGGCGAAAACCACTTGATCGTTTGGAAACTATCGCTGACCATGCCCCAGGCGGGTTATATGCATGTCAGGGCCTTTCGTCGCGATATGACTGAAACGATGTTGAAAACGACGTTAAATCCTATACACTCACTTACCCCTTAACGCCTATGCTTGATTTCTGGGCATTGATTGGTTACATTTGACCCCATCCTAGACCACTGATTGGCTACTTTCCCAGCCCATTCATTGACTGGCCAGTTTGGTTAAAATTAGAATCCCAAATGTCTGTTCAAGCATTGGGCATTAATGGCCATTTGTTTATGCTCACACAGAAAACACGCAAGACATGATATTGGGATCTCATTTTGTTTTTTATTCAACAACAAATAATAGCAACAACGTGAGAACAACCACGTGAAAACTGAAGCTCAGAACAGGGGCTTGTACATTGAAATGGCTACAACTTAAGCCCAGAATGGGGCTTGTAGATTGAAATGATCGGCGGCCCAGTCATACACGAGTACATCTCGATCGGTAGCTTGAGGGTACTCGTCAAACATCTGTACTGTGGTAGATAAGGTTCTTCCCCGGCATCAATGGTACAGGTAAAACAAGCAATATTGTCCGCACACTGTCCAGGTTTTGTAATGCTTGACTGTTCCAACACCACGTCTCTGTGCCTTGACTCATGAAGTCTGTTAAATCGGTATGAAGGGGTGGCAAGCCGTACGCATCGAAGTATTCGCCCTGCCGTTCTGTCAAGTACACGGCCACCCAATGTTGATCGGGTCGATCCATTGGATCCGTGTTGAGGGCGTAGGCGGCAGGATATTTATAATGTAGAGCTATGACGTTTCGGGCAAACACCCCTTGAAACACCGTACGTGTCCACGAATCGTTTCGCAGCACGGTGGTAATCTGCTCTGTATCCATGTTAAGTGACGTAATCACACAGGCCGTTACGGCTTTTATCGATTTGTATAATGTTGTCAAACTCAGCGTAGCAAATGACATTGATGGTTCGCGGTAAACTTGTGCCGAAATGCAGTTCCAAGCGTAAATTACCTTTCTTGACGAGACTCAGTTGATGATCGTTGTCTAAGGTGGGCGTAAGATCAAAACAGAACAACGTGTAGCCTACCCTTAATTATAACCCGAAATCTTCTCTACTTATCATATTTCCTTCGTCCTGGTTGATTTGGCCAGTTGCTGCGAAGAGGTTCAGATAGCTCCGGATGTAATTGTTCGTTCCGAACTTAGGTTGTAGGGGCCGTGCCGGTACCGGTTGGTCATCCACATGCAGGGCCACGAAATTGATGTTGAACGATTTTAGGTTGAACGGATTCCTCGTGATTGTCTCATTATAACTGACGTTCTCCACACAGGACAAAGTTAAGCGCTTCGGCAAATCCCCCAGAAATAAATTTTCTTGATTGGCAATCATATTACCTTTAGGGACGGAAAAGACTTTCGTCTGTACTTGGCGAATAGTGTACTGGGATGGTTATTTTCTTCAAGGCTCTTATGTGCCCCAACTGTACACCTGGGGTCGGTTTCACATTGCGTACAAACAGACTGGCCTCATGACAATGTTATACTCGAGGTCATCATTCGGGGCCATCAAGGCAAACGCAGGCATTGCGCGTACTAGTATTGAACAGAGACTGCTGAGAGTCCGCCGACTGATACCGAAACAGAAACTGCTGAGAATCTATCTAGTGATACAGAGAGCTTGACCTAAGATAGTCAGCCTACATCTCACGAAAGTGAGGCAGAACCTACCTTCTGGGATCGTAATGTGCATGAAGATTTTAATAGCTATGCTGCGATAATCGAAGACTCCGGACAGGATAACTTACAACAGACGTACAACCAAATGCGCCCCTGCATCAGGAAAACAGTCATGGCCATCCACATGTATGAACGGTATGCCCTGCTGCCGCTTGAAATGAAAGGCGATCCCACGCACAGGTCCATCACGAAGACTAAGCGTCACATGGAAGAGGATATGGGGTTACCACCCACCGAGGTCTTGGAAAATGCGATCAGAATGCGCAAACAACTGTTTCAGGACATGCTGCCTGAACAATATCCAGGCCTGCCCGACGACGATTAGAACAAACGGATCAGAGCGAACATGACCGAAGATTGAACTTTCTGAAATGGCGACTTCTGATTGGACAAGAGCAGCCGAGAATACATCTAACGGCCAAGAACAAATATGACAGATGCAGCCCCAAATGGGGACTTCTGATTGGACAAGAGTCTACTTGTATTGTAAACATACCCAATGCGGCTCCCCAGTGTGGGTATGATGTACTGGAGGGGATAATAAAATGATTGAACCGGTCTACATCATAGCGTTAAGGTGTTATGCTGGGGCGTTAAGGCGTAACGACGGGCATTTCGATGAATTAGTGTCAGTTCCATGAAATATATAGAAAATAAGAGCTTCAGGGCTAATTCACCAGGGCGTTGACGCATTAATCTTGGCGTTAGCAGGCGTTGCTACAAGATGACACATCACACGACGCATTCGGACCACGAATGGTTCATCTCTACCCCAAATACCTTCGTTCACACCCCTAAAATGCCCATTTTTGCTACTACTCCTACTGATGACCTCACCGATGACGTCACAGATGCTGTGGACATCCCTCAAATCGGGGTCTACACCCCGAAAGCTTCACTATGACACCTCATACGGCCCACTCGAACCACGGATGGCCCATCTCTACCCCAAACACCTTCCTTCACACTCCCAAAATGCCTACTTTGGCTACTACTCCTACTGATGATGTCACCAATGACGTCACAGATGACGTGGATATCCCTCAAATCGGGGTCTACACCCCGAGGGCTACAAGATGACACCCCACATGACGCATCCGGACCACGTATGGTCCATTTCTACACCAAAAACCTTCCTTCACTTCCCCAAAATGCCCGCTTTCGCTACTACTCCTGCTGATGACGTCACCAATGACGTCACAGATGACATGGACACCTGAAATCGGGGTCTACACCCCGAGAGCTACAAGATCAATCCCCCCATGAAGCATTCGGACCAAGGATGATCCATCTCTACCCCAAACACCTTCCTTCACTTCCCCCAAAATGCCCACTTTCGCTACTACTCGTACTGATGACGTCACAGATGCTGTGGACAAACCTCAAATCGGAGTCTACACCCCGATGGCTACAAGATGACATCCCCACGACGCATTCGGACCAAGAATGACCCATCTCTACTGCAAATACCTTCGTTCACACCCCTAAAATGCCCACTTTGGCTACTACTCCTACTGATGACGTAACCGATGACGTCACAGATGCTGTGGACATCCCTCAAATCGGGGTCTACACCCCGAGACTCCACTATGATACCTCATACGGCCCATTCGGACCACGTATGGTTCCTCTCTACCCCAAACACCTTCATTCACACCCCCAAAATGCCTACTTTGGCTACTACTCCTACTGGTGACGTCACAGATGACGTGGATATCCCTCAAATCGGGGTCTACACCTCGAGGGCTACAAGATGACACCCCACACGACACATCCGGACCACGGATCATCCATTTCTACACCAAGCACCTTCCTTCACTTCCGCAAAAGGCCCGCTTTCGTTACTACTCCTACTTATGACGTCACCAATAACGTCACAGATGACATGGACGAACCTCAAATCGGGATCTACACCCCGAGAGCTACAAGATGACTCCTCCCACGAAGCATTCGGACCAAGGATGGTCCATCTCTACCCCAAACACCTTCCTTTCACTTCCCCCAAAATGCCCACTTTCGCTACTACTCGTACTGATGACGTCACAGATGCTGTGGGCAAACCTCAAATCGGAGTCTACACCCCGAGAGCTACAAGATGACACCCCCAGGACCAAGGATGGTCCTTCTCCATCCCAAACACCTTCCTTCACTTCCCCAAAATGCCCACTTTCGCTACTACTCCTACCGATGACGTCACAGATGACGTGGACACCCCTCAATTCGAAGTCTACACCCCGGGAGCTACAAGATGACACCCCACACGACGCATTCGGACCACGGATGGTCCCTCTCTACACCAAACACACCACAACGCACCCCAAAAATGACCACTTTACTTACTACACCCAACTGCGCATGCGCAGATTGACGCGACTTGCAATAAAAATCACATCATTCTGACTCTATCCGACGAGAGCTTCACACTGATACCCCACACGGTCCATTTGGACTACGAATGGCCCCTCTCTACCCCAAAAGAACCCCCAAAATGCCTGCTTTCTATACTACGGCCAGACTGTGCATGCGCAGAATAATGAAAACGGACGATACATTAGCCCATTCGGATGCTCCTCCACGAGAGCTTCAAAATAAGAACTCATGCGACCCCATCGGACCATTAGGGGCTCACCTAGACCCCACAACGTCCACCCAGCGCTATTTACCCACTGCGCATGCGTACAGTGACTTTTTCAAAAAAATTCACCGCTTAGCTTCGGGACCCCGCCCATCGTGTTCTACGTGGTGAGACGTGAAAAACAACATTCCACAACCCATACCGCAATGAGCATGTGTGAATTGCCCAGTATGGGCCTATTCACTGAGCCAGTAGGCCTATAGGCCTATCCAGACCTCCCGGACCTTTTCGAAAAATTTCACCGCTTAGCTTCTAGACCCTTCCTATCCTGTTTTACGTTGTGAGACGAAGAAAACAAGACCCCACAACCCATAGTAAAGTCCACAAATAAATGGCCACCCCTATACCTCATACAGGCATTCCCCGTATAGATGCAAATGTGCGAATCAGGGAAGATGACCCGGAATTTGCGCATACAGAGGGTTCGCCCAGACAGAGTTGTCTTTCTTGCCTCTAGAGGGCAGCACGATCGATGCCGTGATGTCGAAAGGGCATTCCCACAGCAAGCGGAGCCGTCATTTTGTTTGTTTATTTTTTGCGGAGAAAAACTGGACGTGGCGTCGCACGGATGCTAGACTGGTCATAATAACATCGTCCAACACCTATAGGTTATCTTTATTACTATAAGTCTTCCTTTCCATGGTTTCAGGTATTTTTTTTTGTGCCAATACGGTTTTGTCGAAAGCTGTATGGAGACATGCACTGAGGGTTCCGCACTGGCCATTTAACATGGGCAAACAGATGGCGATATCGTCGGGGACACTGTGCATTCCATGGATGCTTCGGAAAGGCAAATAAAGGCTATCTATTGTACTGGAGAGGGCCGGACATTGCCGGAGAAGACCGGACATTGCCGGAGGTGACCGGAGATTCCCGGAGATTGCCGGACATTAAGACGCAGCGTATTTGAAGTCTCAGGACTGCTTTCTCCTTGCGGAGGCTTGTTCCCGGAACCGGAAGCGACCGCAGCACCGCCGGACTACTTTGTCCGCGGAGGCTTCTTCCCGCGACCGCATCACCGCCAGACTGCATCACCGCGGAAGAATACATGTCACAAAGGTTACTTCCGGTCACGTGACCGGAACTATAGTGAACTTAACCTCCCCGACTGGTGGCGCCCCCTGGCGGAAGTAGATCAATGCGAGCCTATCGGTGTTTTACTTCTGAGGTATCATCCACTGTTAATTATTAATTTGTTAAATGAACAAGGGCTGTACTTGATTTCAAACTGTCAGACTGAATTGGTGTATGTTACAATAGAATATTACACTAAGGCAGGAACATCCAACTGAGACACAGAGTTAAAAAGTATTAAGAAAATAATTAAGGAAGATCTCCAGCTGAGAATGTATATGCAGCTGACACAAGAAATAGCAGAAGTAGATTTTATGTATTGTAAACTGGAAAACAAGGTATGACCTGTCAAGAGTGTTCACATGTGTCACTAGGGTTCTTTTATTCATAGAGGTTGTATGAGATTCACAGTTAGCCAACCCATTTATTGATTTATTTTAAAATATAGCGCTTATGAAGATCTTAAATGAACTAGAGCATAGTCTGAGGGATGCACACATTTGATCAAAATGATCAGTAAGGCTGCTTACAAGATACCCCCGTGTTACGATACATGGTAAAAGCTACACCTTAAAAAGTACCATGCGGTGCATCATGTAACTATAGCGCAGTGCATCACGTACGCTATATGGTGATGTCACTTCCGCCCAGATCTTGGATGTAATACATGTGGTCTTCACTCAACGCTCTGGTGTTTATCTTTATTTCTCCCGAACTAGGAACAATAAAACGAAACATGGTGTCAGAAGCGGAGAAGGTTTGTCTCAAACTGTGTAATAATTCTTAAGCACAACAACGTCTAGGTTGTGAATTCTGAACTGAAACTTATCGGAAAAATTCTCCCGCTGGTTGAACTGAAGTGTTTGTTCACTAGCACAGTCCACTCGAGACAAACCGTGTGCAAAACCACCTCGCTGGGGGTCTAATAGTACCCCAGCCACCAGTCAGTTTTTTGGACCGGATTCGGGGCCTTCGCGCACATCGCCGGGAGTGACATCATATATAGTAAAATAGATGTTTGCCGAATATTTCGATTACTTTTCAAGTCTGCATAATACCTCTGTTGACATAGCGTTGAAAAGAATTATCTAGAGATTATTTTCCCTGTTTATCTTGACAGAGCATATGAAAAGTAGTTCGCTCATGTGCAAAACTGAAGGAGTTGTTCGGCCGGATTCACACTGAACCGTGCGTACCTGGGTTTTTCCCTATACGTCATAGCAACGTAGTAAAGGTCAACTTCCGCTATTGGAGGCAGGGATGGATAATGGAGCCTGCGAAATGGAGCATGCGCTGTGGGGAGGATGCGGTGTGCAATGTTAAACTTTGTGTAGACTGCTACACACGACCACGTGCGTGGAAAATAATCTACGGAAGCCCAGTTGTGTCATTGTGAATGTACCAACTCAAACTTTAGACTACTTTACTGAATATAGGCGTGTTCGGAATCATTTTCTGGGAACTATTAAGAAAAACATTAATAGGTTTTCTCTATTTTGGTGCACTGACACTGATTTACCAGAAATTCTGTGATGTTTTGACCTGTATACATACTTACCATGGCGGAGGAAGATGGTCCACCTGTACCACTAGTACCGGCTCTAGCAATGTGCCACTTCCACCACGACTAGATATGAAAGGGAATATTGCTCATAACCGGAAAAGATGGAGACAAATATGGGATTCTTTTGAAATCGTGACCAATCTCCAACAACAGGATGACAAATACAGAATAGCAACTTTTATCACTAGCATTGGTCCAGATGCACTGGAAGTGTATAATGGCCCACCGTTCGAGAATCCGGGCAACCAACAAAACATGGAAACTATAATAACTCTGATGGAAAGACACTGCCTCGGTGAGACTAACGTCTCTACGAGAGATATATTTTCAATAACCGATCTCAACAGGATAGTGAAAATATCGAGACTTATGCAACTCACCTGACAGCTCTTGCCCAGACCTGTGAATTCAGAGATCTCCAGGAAGAGTTAATTCGAGATCGAATAGTTTGTGGAATAAAAGAAAACATTACTCGCAAAAAACTTCTTCAGGAATCTCGATTAACTCTGAAACGATGCATAGACATCTGCAGAGCTGCAGAGTCCACAACAGCACAGGTCAAGGCCATGGCTGGCAAGGACGACGATGAAGTTCATGCAGTGAAGGGCCCCCGTACTAAATACAAGGGTCACAAAAACACGCAAAGTGCTTACTCTAAGAAACACAGTAAACATTCCCCTGGTGCCAAAGTCAAAACAGGTCAAACCTTGAAGTACAACTGTAAGTATTGTGGTCGGAAACATGAACCAGATCGCAATAAATGTCCAGCATTCGGGCAGACATGCAATAACTGTGGAGGATTGTTGCATTTCGCGTCAAAGTGTCGCCAAGAAGCCGAGTGGGAAACTACGAATATGTATAGATCCAAAGCCCTCAATAAGGCTTTAAAACGAAGTCACTACGCACTGCCTGTTATGGAAGATCTCCTGGATCTGGCCGAAGCCAAAGTTTTCTCAAAGTGCGATCTCAAAAACGGCTTTTGGCACATAGCACTAGATGAAGACTCCAGCTACTTTACTACCTTTGAGACTACATACGGACGGTACCGCTGGCTTAAATTACCGTTTGGTATATCTCCAGCTCCAGAAATATTTCAGCACCATCTTGATCAGGCGCTGCATGGCTTAACTGGAACGTTTCGAGTGGCCGACGACGTTCTGGTAATTGGAGAAGGCTCAACAACGGAAGAAGCCATTGTCAATCATGACAACAGATTTATACAGCTCATGGAGAGGTGTAAGGATAAGAACATTCGTCTCAATGTTGACAAACTTGAGCTCAACCGACGTGAAATACTGTTTATTGGCCATCAGTTAACCGCAAATGGGCTGAAACCGGACCCGGGAAAGGTGGAAGCAATTCTACAGATGCCAAAACCAGCAGATATCCAAGGTGTTCAACGTCTCGTTGGCATGGCAACATATTTGTCCAAGTTCTTAAAAGGACTCTCAGATATCTGTGATCCGATGACACAGCTAACAAAGAAGGACGTGGAATGGAAGTGAACATGCGAACATGACCAAGCCTTTGCCGCGCTTCAGAAAGCCGTCACAGATGCACCGGTTCTGAGATACTTCGACAGTCAAGAAGAGATCTCGCTTCAGTGTGATGCTTCGGACACTGGTTTGGGTGCTACACTTCTTCAGAAAGGGCAACCCGTGGATTACAGTAGCAGGGCTCTAACGCCAACGGAACGAAATTAGGCCAAATTGAAAAGGAATTAGTGGCAATTTTGTTCGGATTTACCAAGTTCCATCAATATGTCTATGGTCACACAGTGGTTGTGGTGAGTGACCACAAACCGTTAGAGACCATCCACAAAAAACACTACTGATCACTCCCAAGAGGCTACAGAGGATGCTTCTTGCACTCCAGAAATACGAATACAATATTGTGTACAAGAAAGGTACGCAGATGTATCTTGCAGACACGTTATCACGTGCATACTTACCAGATTGTGGAAATCCTGAGGTGGAAAATACCGATATACTTACCGTAGAAGATCTCTCCCCTGTGGAACAAGAAGTTCATCTGCATATGGCTGAATACCTAACTATATCTGAGGAAAGACGACTCGAGATCCAACGTGAAACTCAACTGGACGCGACTCTGCAAGTCGTCAAATCGGTGATACAAACAGGATGGCCGGAAGACAAAATCAATGTACCAAATTTGGCGACTCCCTATGGCGATGAGCTATCTGTCCAGAACGGTCTGATATTTCGAGACGCCAGGTGTGTTATTCCAAAAAGTTTGCGACCCGATATTCTGAAACGTCTCCATGACTCACACACAGGAATCGAATCCTGCAGACGGCGAGCCAAGGAAGTTCTGTATTGGCCTAACATGAACGCAGAGATCAGTGATTTTGTGTCAAAATGTGAGGTATGCAGCACATACAGCACGAAACAAACCAAAGAGACTCTCATCTCTCACGACATTCCAGATCGACCATGGTCCAAGTTAGGAACAGACGTGTTCTCCGGTGACCAAAAAGACTATTTGGTCACAGTGGACTATATCAGTGACTATTTTGAGGTAGACCAAATTACCGACAAAACTGGCAGAGAAGTCATTCACAAGCTGAAAAGTCACTTAGCGCGTCACGGAATTCCAGATACCATTGTCTCAGACAATGGACCACCATACAATTCGAAGGATTTCGCCACTAAGTATGAATTTGATCAGGCGACTAGCTCTCCAGGACACACGGAAAAGTGGAAGCAGCGGTGAAGTCCGCCAAGGGACTAGTGGAAAAAGCGGCCAAATCCGGATCGGATCCATATTTGGCGTTACTGGACCATCGTAATACACCAACGGAAGGTACGCACTCCTCTCCTGTTCAGCGCTTATTCAACAGAAGAACAAAGACACTGCTACCTACGAGCAGGCCCCTGTTGCAACCAACAGTGTCCGGTAACATCTTGGCAGAAATGAAGAAGAAAATGGCACGTCAAGCCAAATACTACAACCGTCGAGCTGGAAACCTCAAACTATTACATGAAGGCGAGCAGGTTCGCATCGAACCTATTCAACCACATGCGAAAGAATGGGAAAAGGCAACGGTTCAGAAACAAGTAAACATCCGGTCGAACGAAGTGCAACTCGACAATGGGAAGGTTCTGAGAAGAAATCGTCGATTCCTAAGATCGTCCTCAGAATGTCCAACTTCCCAAACCGCAACGAAACCATCAACTTCCATCGTGCCAAAGTTTTCTCAAAGTGCGATCTCAAAAACGGCTTTTGGCACATAGCACTAGATGAAGACTCCATCTACTTTACTACCTTTGAGACTACATACGGACGGTACCGCTGGCTTAAATTACCGTTTGGTATATCTCCAGCTCCAGAAATATTTCAGCACCATCTTGATCAGGCGCTGCATGGCTTAACTGGAACGTTTCGAGTGGCCGACGACGTTCTGGTAATTGGAGAAGGCTCAACAACGGAAGAAGCCATTGTCAATCATGACAACAGATTTATACAGCTCATGGAGAGGTGTAAGGATAAGAACATTCGTCTCAATGTTGACAAACTTGAGCTCAACCGACGTGAAATACCGTTTATTGGCCATCAGTTAACCGCAAATGGGCTGAAACCGGACCCGAGAAAGGTGGAAGCAATTCTACAGATGCCAAAACCAGCAGATATCCAAGGTGTTCAACGTCTCGTTGGCATGGCAACATATTTGTCCAAGTTCTTAAAAGGACTCTCAGATATCTGTGATCCGATGACACAGCTAACAAAGAAGGACGTGGAATGGAAGTGAACATGCGAACATGACCAAGCCTTTGCCGCGCTTCAGAAAGCCGTCACAGATGCACCGGTTCTGAGATACTTCGACAGTCGAGAAGAGATCTCGCTTCAGTGTGATGCTTCGGACACTGGTTTGGGTGCTACACTTCTTCAGAAAGGACAACCCGTGGATTACAGTAGCAGGGCTCTAACGCCAACGGAACGAAATTATGCCAAATTGAAAAGGAATTAGTGGCAATTTTGTTCGGATTACCAAGTTCCATCAATATGTCTATGGTCACACAGTGGTTGTGGTGAGTGACCACAAACCGTTAGAGACCATCCACAAAAAACACTACTGACCGCCCCCAAGAGGCTACAGAGGATGCTTCTTGCACTCCAGAAATACGAATACAATATTGTGTACAAGAAAGGTACGCAGATGTATCTTGCAGACACGTTATCACGTGCATACTTACCAGATTGTGGAAATCCTGAGGTGGAAAATACCGATATACTTACCGTAGAAGATCTCTCCCCTGTGGAACAAGAAGTTCATCTGCATATGGCTGAATACCTAACTATATCTGAGGAAAGACGACTCGAGATCCAACGTGAAACTCAACTGGACGCGACTCTGCAAGTCGTCAAATCGGTGATACAAACAGGATGGCCGGAAGACAAAATCAATGTACCAAATTTGGCGACTCCCTATGGCGATGAGCTATCTGTCCAGAACGGTCTGATATTTCGAGACGCCAGGTGTGTTATTCCAAAAAGTCTGCGACCCGATATTCTGAAACGTCTCCATGACTCACACACAGGAATCGAATCCTGCAGACGGCGAGCCAAGGAAGTTCTGTATTGGCCTCACATGAACGCAGAGATCAGTGATTTTGTGTCAAAATGTGAGGTATGCAGCACATACAGCACGAAACAAACCAAAGAGACTCTCATCTCTCACGACATTCCAGATCGACCATGGTCCAAGTTAGGAACAGACGTGTTCTCCGGTGACCAAAAAGACTATTTGGTCACAGTGGACTATATCAGTGACTATTTTGAGGTAGACCAAATTACCGACAAAACTGGCAGAGAAGTCATTCACAAGCTGAAAAGTCACTTAGCGCGTCACGGAATTCCAGATACCATTGTCTCAGACAATGGACCACCATACAATTCGAAGGATTTCGCCACTAAGTATGAATTTGATCAGGCGACTAGCTCTCCAGGACACGCGGAAAAGTGGAAGTAGCGGTGAAGTCCGCCAAGGGACTAGTGGAAAAAGCGGCCAAATCCGGATCGGATCCATATTTGGCGTTACTGGACCATCGTAATACACCAACGGAAGGTACGCACTCCTCTCCTGTTCAGCGCTTATTCAACAAAAGAACAAAGACACTGCTACCTACGAGCAGGCCCCTGTTGCAACCAACTGTGTCCGGTAACATCTTGGCAGAAATGAAGAAGAAAATGGCACGTCAAGCCAAATACTACAACCGTCGAGCTGGAAACCTCAAACTATTACATGAAGGCGAGCAGGTTCGCATCGAACCTATTCAACCAAATGCGAAAGAATGGGAAAAGGCAACAGTTCAGAAACAAGTAAACATCCGGTCGAACGAAGTGCAACTCGACAATGGGAAGGTTCTGAGAAGAAATCGTCGATTCCTAAGATCGTCCTCAGAATGTCCAACTTCCCAAACCGCAACGAAACCATCAACTTCCATCGTACTGCCCAACTCGCCATCTCAGCCTAGGGCTAATCCACGCAGTTCTACTTTTTCCATGCAAAGTGACAATGCGAGATTGACAACCGACAGGACTCTCAGACCCAGCCGCCAAACTCCAATCCAACCGGCTACAACTGATATTCCGAGAAGTGGACGTGTGTCGAAACCTCCGTCACACTTGCAAGCATTTGTGCAGTGATCATTATTGACTTTAAATACGGTTCACTGAACAGTCGTTAAATGAAGTTTTAAGAAGTCCGGTTGACTTCGTTTCGTTCTAACTTTTTTATTAATTTGTGTTTCTGTGTGCCGACATTACACATTAACTGTGAACGTGAACTCTACATTATGCACAACTGCCGTTTACTACCTATAGGGTAATATTCAGAATAGTGTGTGAACTGTATAATGTCCGTAAGAAGTTCTACTCTGTGAAACGTTAAAAAAGAGAACTCGCGAACACTCGTGTCGAGAACTGACAATAATTTTCAGTGAAAGCAAATAAGTTGAATTTCAGTTTTCTTCATAAAAGGAAAGATGTTACGATACATGGTAAAAGCTACACCTTCAAAAGTACCATGCGGTGCATCATGTGACTATAGCGCAGTGCATCACGTACGCTATATGGTGATGTCACTTCCGCCTAGATCTTGGATGTAATACATGTGGTCGTCACTAAACGCTCTGATGTTTATCTTTATTCCTCCCGAACTAGGAACACTAAAACGAAACACCCCGTAAGGCATAGATATATGTTGGTGGTTAGCCTTTCACGAGTAAGTTGAATGGGATTGCGTCAGGCGGCGGTGAAAATGATCAGTAAGATGCACATTTGATAGAAATTGATGAATATTTGTAGTGGAATATAAGTATACATGTTATAGTAGTTTACGGTTAAGTTCATTTAGATTGCATTTAGTGGCGGCACGGTATGTAACTAGTTGACAATGAAACCTCGTTCGGTGCGACTGCGGTTAACGGATTGTCTACGCATGTTATGCTCCAGACACGAAATGTTACGGACCGACAGAGAAATCTTGCCCCTAGGAGGCGCCACCTGTAGATGCATATGCGCCATCCCGAGCTAGGTCTCATGGTAGCTACATACAAAATTTGAGAAGAATCTAATCATCAGCGGTTGTCAAGTTATGCTCCAGAAACGAAATGTTATGGACCAACTGAGAATATTCTGCCCATAGGTGGCGCCACATGTAGACGCACACGCGCCAAACGCAATCCCCTTGCGTGGTCTCATGGTATGGTATAGATACATACAAAATTTGAGAAGAATCCAATTACCTGTTTCAAGTTATGCTCCGGAAACGAAATGTTGCGGATCGACAAGAGAAAGTTTTGACCCTAGGTGGCGCCACCTGTAGACGCACATGCGCCAAACGCAATCCCAAGCGAGGTCTCATGGTATGGTAGCAGCTTACCAAATCTAACAGGAATCCAAGCAGCGGCTGTCAAGTTATGCTCCGGAAACGAAATGTTACGGACCAACTAAGAATATTCTGCCCATAGGTGGCGCCACCTGTAGACGCACACGCGCCAAACGCAATCCCAAGCGAGGTCTCATGGTATAGTAGCTACAAACAAAATTTGAGAAGAATTCAATTAGCTGTTGTCAAGTTATGCTCCGGAAACGAAATGTTACGGACTGACAAGAGAAAGTTTTGACCCTAGCTGGTGCCACCTTTAGACGCACATGCGCTAAACGCAATCCCAAGCGAGGTCTCCTGGTATGGTAGCTGCATACCAAATTTGAGAGGAATCCAAGTAGCGGTTGTCAAGATATGCTCCGGAAATAAAATGTTATGGAACGTCAAGTTTTGACCCTATGTGGCGCCACCTGTAGACACACATGCGCCAAGCGCAATCCCAAGCGAGGCCTCATGGTATGGTAGCTGCATACCAAATTTGAGAGGAATCCAAGTAGCGGTTGTCAAGTTATGCTCCGAAATGATATGTTATGGACAGACGCCCCGACGGACGGACGGACGTCCGTTCTTACAAACGGTATCTTAAGTGGAGACGTACGGATGGACGGACGGACAAGCTGAAACCAGTATATCACCCCTACACTACGTGTACGGGGTATAACTAAGAAATGTAGGCCCACTGTGAAATATAAATAAAACATTGAGTTGATGAGCCGCGAAATCTGTATGGGAAGCCAAGGTATACTTGAGGTGTACGAAGATTACAAGTATATTTTGACAGTCCCTGAGGTGTACTTGAGGTACATGCATATTTTAGCTAAATCCATAAGGTGTACTTGAGGTGTAGTGTATAACATATCTAGGTGTACTTGAGGAGTAGGTAGATTACACGTATATTATGACAAAAGTCTCAGAGGTGTACTTGAAGTACATGCATATATTGCAAAGTTCATATGGTGTACTTGAGGTGTAGTATATAACATATCTATTTTGACGAAATCCAAGAGATGTACTTGAGGTGTAGGTAAATTAAAAAAATATTTTTTCAAAGTCCATGAGGTATACTGGTGTATACACCTTGAAAAAGAAAATGAGGTGTACACCTCAGGTACACCTCGACTACACCTCAACTTGAGGTGTACACCTCAAGTCTGTAACGGGAGCCTAGATGCAAGCATCAAAAGTTATCATCAATACTCACATTTGATCTAGATAAAATAGGTCATCAGCCATCTTCACTAGGCTAAGAAAGCCTGGCTATAATCTTTCAAGAGATATTGTATTAACAAGCAAGATGGACAGGCAGACGGATGGACAGATCAGAAAATACTCATTCGGTCAAATTTGGTAGAGGGGTAAAAATCAGTGTTCTTCGACTTCTTTGCCATCACAATCCACATCAAGTCTGACCTGTACTTATGGCATAAACAACACTTTTCAATGTATGCTGTATTTTCAATCACAGTGACCTTGACCTTTGGGCCTCAAAATGAATAGGTTTCCTCGGGGACCCATGTGTAAGGTAAGGTATTTGCGCCAATCGTGTCGGCGCCAAATCGTGTAAATTGCGCCTAATAACGTGTTGCGCCTAATCGTGTAGAAAATTTGCGTTTAATTGTGGAACTGCGCCTAATCGTGTACGAAATTTGCGCTTAGTGGTGGAAATGCGCCTAATCGTGTACGGAATTTGCGCCTATTTGTGTAAATGCGCCTAATCGTGCAAGGAGGCTGCGTTGAATCATGCAACTGCTCCTAATCATATGAAGCATCTTGCGCCTAATTCCGCGTTGCGCCTAATCGTGTAGGAAAATGCTCCTAATTGTGGAAATGCGCATATTCGTGTAGGAGATTTGCTCCTAATTGTGGAAATGCGCCTATTCGTATTCGTGTAAGAAATATGAGAGTCTAATCGTGGAAACGCGCTTATTCGTGGAAATCATTTTGCGCCTAATTATGCGTTCCGCCTAATCATGTAGAAAATTTGCGTCTAACTGTGGAAATGCACCTAATCGTGTATAGAGGCTGCGCCTAATCGTGTAGTCACGAGAACGACCTAATACAGAGCAGGAATACGGATTTGAAGATTGGAACATCATGATGGGCGGTTAGGATATAACTCCAAGCCAGACAGTTATTTATTGAATTGCTGTTTTTCGACTGTATTTGTGAAAAGCTACTAAACCGCAAGAACAGTTCACGGATATCGGATATCAGTCCGACAGTCAAATAGGGGGTTTTGGTCGAACCTTGCGCTAGAGGTCCTACAATAGGTTTTAATGGTTTTGACATATATGGAACATACAGATAACGAAACTGAATGGTGCCCACCTGGCACCCTTCAGCATTTTGATAAAACACCTTGTTTCCATGGCAACCGCAGGACAAAATAGTTCATATTATAGAAATGTGGATAATTTGATCAATATCTGAATATTTTCCTTATCCTTGAGTCTATTAAACTTGCCCCCATATATCTCCGAGTCACATCCACCCGAAAATGCAAAAATATCGAAGATAGCTGCTTAGTGACGCCACAGTGACGTCGCTTCTGCAGGAAAATGCATTTTTGGTCGAATTTCTTGACTGATTTCGAATTTTTCATTTCTGTAGCCTTTATCGCATTAACTGAGGAATAAATTAGCGAATAATTATGTCATATAAAATAAAATACTTTTGACCACTTTTACGTCGCAAAGATAAAAAATCTAGAAGAAAAATGGCCAAAATACTATTTTTGAATCTTGAATTTACTCACCAAGCTTTGTTCAGAGGATTTTGCGAGTATGCTAAAAATTAATCCAACGTGATGCGCTATAATGTCTGAAATGTAAACGCTCAATGTTTCTTCATTCTGAAGCACCAGTGCACTTAAAGTGGGGTGAGGGGGGCAAAGTCTCACGCCCCATCTCAACTTTTATGTTTATGGACCGTTAGGGAGTCAAACGCTACCTGTGTAAGTAAAAGGTCGCAGCTATGATTACGTCAGGATGACGTAATATTTAATAAATTTCATTCCTACAGATGTTTTGGAATGATTTTCCAATTCCTTATTAATGCAATTGTCTACAAATAACCTGAGGACTATATTAGAAAATAAATATGTTTTTGAAATAAAAAGTTACTGGACACTTCTATGCCAGAAAAGTCAATAATCTAGATCGATAACTGCCAAAATGCAGTCGCCGTCGCAGGTTTACTCATGATACTTTGCTCGGAGTGGTTTGCAAATAGGCTAGAAAAGATGTTGACAGGACAAGTCGAATCTTCTCAAAGTGTTAGATCTCAATGTTTCCATGACCGGGAAAGAATCTCTATAAAGGGCACAGGGATGAATGATTTCCCCCGCTTGAAAAGGAATCGTTATTTTGGTTCAGTTATGTATGCGGATCCCTCGAGCTGCCAAAATACCTCACCTTAGATTGTGTTTCGGTCTAATCTGCCCCACCTGTTGACCATTTTTGAATTTCAACAATCTTTACTTATTAGGGTCAATATATATAAATGGGCTGTTCCGGTCTGTTGGTTTTTAGCAAAATGTTCCGAACTGACAAGGAGTTTATTTGGGACCAATATTCTCACACTATTTACTGTATCCCCGAGGAGAAATGCACGGATTTAATTATTCAGTATGCCAAATAGGACAAATGTCGGCAACTGAACCCTGGATAATGTCACCTGGGTAATTCATCGCATGGAGTATTGCAACGGTGGATCTTGGGAAAGGTCATATCCATTGGTCTAACTTTCTCAATATGTCACCAAACATGATAGTCTTACATACTGCATCATGGAGAATGTTCAATTGGGCTTGGGAATTATATTCCCGCACTGAAACTTGGTGCAATTACTTATTGGGTCCCAGGGAATGTTCTGATGGGTTTGTTCTCACTTTTTTAATATCGATATCTACAGTTTCACAGATTAATGCCGCTATTACAGAGGAAACGGGCACACACGATCACACGACACGACTGAAATGCCTCATCTGGAAGGGGTTGAACGTAACGTTAATAATAAATAATACAGGTCATTGTACCAGAAATAACATAAACATCTCCAGCAAGACTGGTCGCATCGAGGTTGTTTTGTGTGATATTGATGACGTCACATCCGATGACGTCATGGATAATGGCTTTTCCGGTGGGAGGTCACGTCCGGGTCAAAGGTCAAAGACCACTTCCGGTTACGTGATGTGACTTCCGGTGTCAATCGGCGCATGCGCATTCGATCAGTAGCAGGAAAAGGCATTTGGGTGGCCGTCTTGTACCTTGGTCACAGTTTTCCCATAGTAGCCATTGTCCGTCAGTTTCCAGGATTCGCCGATAATGGCTTTACTGGAACCCTTATCCCCTTGACGACGGGCAGACGTCACGATGTTTGCGTGGTAGGTGAAACAGGCGTTCGGTACATACTGTATCACTTGGTAGACTCGCGTCACTTCGAGGCCGTGGCTCACGTACCGTCGCAGGAATCGGGTGCCCAGCAAGATTTTTCAGCCCACATACTACCAATCAGCATTCGGCGGGGTTGGGGGAGGCAGTGGTGTGCCTCAGCGTAGGCCCCCATGATCTCTCCAATATCGAATTGACTCATCTCTGTGTTCTTGAAAATAGGTGGGCACTCGGCGAACCGTGGCTTAAGAGATTCGGGGACATGGAGGTCACATTCCACGAAACCATAGAGTGCCTCGGTACGGACTGCATCGAGTATCTGTGGCGTAGTCAGGAGTCGCCGGCGACTCATCGGGTACTCTCGCGCTTTGAGGAAGTCACGTATGTGTGGGAGAGTCTGGCGCATGGTGTGAAATTCGTTAAGTTCGATAAGATCGTAACCCAACTCTTTAATGTAATCTCCGTTGTCTATCACTTCCGCCTGCAGTTCTTTTGGTGTTTTTCCACGCCGTTTGTTGTAGTGTCCAGCAATGAAGTGACGACATACCAAAACTATACTGGACTCCCAAAATGCATAAATCACCATACAAAGCTAGATTCATAGCTGGTTCTAGAAGCTGCACCACCAAGCTTCTTTCAACCCTGTTGACGAGGGCCCTTCAGGAGGTAAAAGCATTTTGGGGAAGGTATTGCGCCACTATTTCTAAAAACTCTGGCGTTGAATGTATGTGGATATTAAAAAAACTCAAAATGTCTTACGGAGGAACTTGATGCTAAAGGTCACATACCGTACAGACATGTATCCACATGGGATTTCTCGACTCTCTATACTACAATCCCTCATCAGGACCTTATTGACCGTCTAAGTTCATTAATAGTATCTGTGTTCAAGAAAACTGATCGTAGATATATATTAATGTCGGAAGCCATAAAGCATTCTTTAGCTCTACTACATACAAGAGATATCATTCATGGGATGTTTCTTTGTTTATAGAGTTGCTTGAATTTCTCATTAAAAATATCTATGTGAAATTTGGCAACACAATATATCAGCAGCATATAGGTATTCCGATGGGTACTAATTGTGCACCCCTGTTGGCTGACCTGTATCTGTTCTCTTATGAATATGACTATATGCAGGCGCTTTCAAAAACCGATCCATTCAAGCCCGTTCCTTCTCATTCACCAAACGCTATATAGACGATCTTCTCGCTGTGGATAATCGCTATATAAATGACGCAGTGAAGGATATATATCCACCTTCACTGGATTTGAAGGAAACTACAGATAGCCCTACAGGCACATCATATTTAGATCTATATCTCTATAAAAATGAAGCGGGCATTCTCTCTCGTCGACTTTATGACAAAAGAGATGATTACAATTTCGACATCATAAACTATCCCTTTCTGGACAGTAATATTCCAGTGGGACCTGCATATGGCGTATACATATCTCGCTTAGTAGCATTTGCTAGATCCTGTCTTAAATGTGACGATTTTAATGAACGTCACAAAACATTGTTGCAGAAACTTATAAAACAGGGCTATTTCACCAAGCGCCTACACTCAAAGTTTCTCAAATTTGGCGATACATATCGCATGCTGATAGCAAAATACGAACGTAGCGTGCAAGATCTATGGCGCTACGTTTCGTAACTTGTGTCTAATTTCGCATAACCCGGGGCTAGGGGCCGTATGAACCCATGTACTTCAAGAACCTCATGGTACTCATATGAACAGTCACAATCAAAGCGTGACTGAGATACATCATTCTTTAGATGACGACTTTACAACGCATATTATGGATTAAGAATACTGATCAGCGATACGGATTTGATATTTTTGGAACATCATGATGTCTTGCCAGCATCATTGAAAACTGTTGACCGCTTCTCTCTTGCAGGAAACAAGCCTATGTTTTTGTATACTATGATTGTCTTTTTGAGTTTGGTGCTAATACTGTTATATGGAAAATGGAATAGGTCTTTGGATTATGGACGCGGATATTCTCTAATGGACGACGGCTGGATTATGAATGACGGACTAGACGCTTGTAATTGGTGGCCGTGCCAGTAGCATCCGTAAAATTGAAATACGGTGGGTGTTCCATGTACAAGGGCAAACCCATCGACGGGGAGTCGGCGGTCTCCTATCCGCTTCTCTGTGGCGTTGGTTTGATGGCGTATAGAAATGCCCCGTCGATGGGCTTCCCAGTCCAACCACTGGCCAGCGAGATGCCTGTGGGACCATTGAGGTGTGAAATGCTGGCCTTCCGCCAAACAGCGCGTATAATGGCCGGTTGGCATCGGTTGGGTGAGCGACCATAAGTAAAGCGCATTGGCATCGAATCCAATAATTTTCGCACACACTTTCTCACCTCGAATGGTTGTAAGGTCTTTCTCGTGGTATCGGTGGAATATGAGGTTAGGGCCGCCCACGATGTTATTCCGCAAACAATCATGCATGTCCTCATCTTTTTGCTGTATCAGCGAGAAGTAGGTGGATAAATCTTGAAGAAGATGCCGCAGGGCCAGTCCAGGTAAAGTCAAACACTCCTTGAAAATGTCGACGTGCATCTCACGACGAAAGAGCTGGGACATTTTCTCGGCCGCCTCGAGGAAAGGGACCACACCCAGGTTGTTAAAATACACCAGGAAATCTCGCAAGGTCTGCATGTGTTGGTCGTTCCATACCTGCTGAAGTTCCCGGTACGTTTCTTCAGAACATTCCACCTGCTTGAGATCGTCGAAGAAAGGGTCCCGGGATGGTAAATGTGTTTCCTTCAAGCGGTTGAGCGTCGACAAATGTGTGTAAGGGAACCCCCCTTTGGTTTGTGCACAGTCATAGGCCTCCCCCACTGATCATAGCTATAATTGAGAGCTAGGTAGTTGCGTACATCTAGGAAATGTAGTGACGTGGTGGTCAGGGTCATGTGATTATTGATCTTTTCGATCACGGACTTGATGGTATTTCACTGGGTCAAGTAGGGGTATAGAAATTCCTTGACCATGTGGAGGTCGTATCGACCCGAATTGAACCCGAGCACAGGTAACTGGGACAAGTATTGTAGGAATCGGGCTTTCAATTTTTCCGCGTACGGCTTGGGGTGTTTGACTGCCTTCTTCTCCTCGGTCTCACTTTCTTCCTCCTCCTAAGTCTCCTCCTCCTCAGTCTCCTCGGTCTCAGTCTCCATCTCAGTCTCTTCATCGTCGCTGAACGATAAACCGGGTGTAGGCATCCGATCATCGAGTTCCAGCACGTCCTGGAACTTGGACACCAACAGTTCCGTATTGGCCGCACTGACTTCCTCTAAATACACCATCATCCGGGTAATCAGGTCATGAGGGTCAGCGGTGGAAACGAAACATACAGGCGCAGCGTCATAGCCGGGAACGTTGGTGGAAATGCTCACACTCAAGGGAATATGGCGCTGCGTCCACTGCGTTTTGGTTGAGGTAGTGTCCATGGGTTCCAAAATCGCCCGGTAAGGAAAATAACGGTCCTCTTCCGGTATCACAAGACCCTCATCAGCCAGCTCTTCGGAAATGGTAGGCGTGATATGGTACACACCGCCTGGAAATTTCCGTTTCACAGTGTTGTCACAAGTCTTCTCATGCATGTGTAAGTCGGTGGAACGGTCAACCACCCGGGGACATTGGGCACAACTGAAGGATTGCGCGTACAGGCTCATATCGTGGATCAGGGGAAAAAGACTCACCCCGACGTAGTCGAAGACATTGACTTTCATGGTGGATGCATACCGTTCTGTTGATCGATGAACCCATTCAGCCACAAATTGAGGTGTGTCACCGTCCTCCTCCCGTATTAAACGGTACACAAAGATATTCACCTGGAAAAGCGATTCCACGACATCCAAATACTTGAACGACACTCCCCGGAACTGCCGCGCGTCTATGTCTTGTTCCTCTAGATACTCTTTCCAATAGCAGTTGGCCACTCTATCACAAGCCCGGTGATCACACTCGTCCAAATGAACGGCCAAACACCGAAACAGACATTCCCGGTCTTTGTAGGGTCCATTTTTACCTCCCGTTAACGCATACAGTCCTTTTCGATGGGCCAGCCAAGGCGGAAGAATGACAGGAGCGCCGATGGGATGATCTCTCAATTTGGTCACGAAAAATGTCACGTTGGTCACCATTTCCACAGTCCAATTGGTGTCGGGACGTTGCAGGCGCGCCCATTCCAACGGATCTAACGTATTGACGATGGGCTCCAGTGAAATAGCATCCGTGACCGTGAACGGCTGGTCAAACACATGGCTGTTATTACTAGGGTAAAAATACCGCAGTTAATCCGTCTCTTTGTGGCGTAAAATGTACCCGAATGTCATATTCAATTTGAAGGCTGTAGCTTGGTCTGTAAAAATGCTCTCGGCGTAGGTAGGAAGATGAATGAGATCCAGTATGGGCCGATGACGGTGAAAACAATGGCGTATCGTGTGCCAGTGGCGTCGGTACACCGCACTCACAGGTTGGTCTTCGGGCAATGCTTCATCCGGAGGCGCAGCTGGATCTACTAGAAAGTCTTCTCCACGTTTCATGCTATCGCTCTTCTCAGCTATAGGTTCAAGCAGGCAGGTCCTGGTCAGGTTCAGGCAGGCAGGTCCTGGTCAGGTTGCACAGTTTCGTAGTAATGGCCCCTGTCTAATTTCATAATACGATAGACTGCCCGTGTTCTGCTACATCATAATTCTTCTTGTCTTCTTAATAGCTTATATCTATAATACCATCCTATTCAGCATTATCAACGCTGCAAACGAGCATGTACAAATCGATGGCTGGCTTCGCTTACACGCTCGGGATCATGGAGTAAATTTTGTCCTGCCTCAGTTATGCCCCTTGGGTGTGCCTAAAAATCTTGACTCATTTACGGGAAGAAAATCTGACAAAAACTGGCAGGTTGACCCCCACTTTTTTTGCCTTTTTAAGTTGAGACCGGACCAGGGAAGGTGAGTGAGAAGTTTAACTTAAATCGCTCTTACAGATTTTTCTGGAAATTGAGCCGAATTTGACCATTTTTCGACATTTTTAGGGGTTTTCTAGGAAAAATGAAGCAAGCCTGGAAGGGAATGTTTGAGATTCAGTTTTCTATAACATAGCAGTGCTATGTCTTTAAATGATAGTTTAATCACGCTCTTTCAGAAAATATATACATATAAGTGATTTGGGTTGAAAAAATTTCGATAATTGGTGGCCGAAAAACGGACCCATAGTCTACTCCATGCCGAATGGAAGAATCTCTGGAGTGCACCCTCAGGCAGTCAGGCAGGCAGATAGGCAGGCCTTGGTCAGGTTCAGGCAGGCAGATAGGCAGGTCCCGGTCAGGCAGGCAGGCCGATGAATGAAGCAATGCCGTCAAGATTCTGGCTTTTATAGGCCAACACAGAAGTACCCGGATGTTCCACGGTCGCCGGATGTAACAACCCGGATGTAAGGTGAGTACCCGGATGTAAAAACCCGGATGTAAGATGAAGACCCGGATGTAAAACCACAGTACCCGGATGTAAAACATGGAAAAACCCCGATGTAAGATGAGGTCCCGGATGTAAAACCAGGGTCCCGGGGTCCACTGTGTTGTAAGGTCACAACAACGCCCTATCGGAACCCTCTATATGCAATTGGACATGTGCTGTAAGGTCACAACAATGACGTCATCTGGATGTAAAATGAGGTCCAGGATGTAAAAGATGGAAAAACCCGGATGTAAGATGAGTACCCGGATGTAAAACATGGGAAAACCCGGATGGTAGATGAGGTCCCGGATGTGAAACCAGGGTCCCGGGGTCCACTGTGTTATAAGGTTGGAACAACACCCTATCGGAACCCTCTATATGCCATTGGACATCTGTCACAACAATGACGTCACCCGGATAACCGTGACGTCAGCGGAGAATTTTTCCATCGTGGAGCCAGGTGTTCGGCACGTGAGCTCACTCACACAGACATGTAGGCCCCAGACCAGGTGTTCTTGCGTGCGGTCGGATAACCCGCGCATGCGTGCGGTCGGGCCGGGGCAAACCCAGTGGGAAACCCCGGATGTTGAAGAGGTCCCGTCCCCGGTGCAAGGTCACGCCCGATTTTTTACCAAATTCAAGATGGCGGCCAAACTGGCAGAGGTCATTACGGAAGTGATGCATCATGGGATAGAGTGCACTCAGATGTCAAAGGTCAATAAGAGTCAATATACGCTTTACATACTACTCGCCTACAAGTTTGACCCACGTGCTATGCTATCCAAGTATTGATCACGCGATGTTATTGCAACTCCATATGGCGGGAAAATGTACAACTAACACGTGGCAACTTTCATTCTGCAAACCCCACGCAATTCTATGAAAGTATTTTCATACATTTGTTAAATCAAGGATCGAAGGGATACAGTGAATTGTTAGAAAGAGCAAGCAATTCATGTCTTCCGTTTAGCCGCTATACACGGCGGGATGAGCTCTTTCCAGCTGGGAAGATTGGATATCGTCTCAGAAGAGTTGACCCTGATATGGGTCTCCAAATAGTGTCGGGCGCTTGCATTAATTTGCTGTTCGTTTTATTGACATAAACAGTTTGAAAAGCCCTTCCACAATATTTCCCTATGAAGAGCAATCAAGAAATTATTAGGTTTGATTGTCAATCTGAAAATGACGTAATCTTCATTAGATCGTTTATATATTTTCCCGTAAACATCATTGGCGTCACCGGGATAGTTGGGCCTAGCCTTATCGGCCGTGACAAAAATTCTGCAAGGTTTCAAGCCCCTGTAGAGAAAATAAAGAAAATATCAGAATGTCTATGAGTGACAGAGTATGCCCTTGTCGGGTATGTCCTAATACAATGATATACGCGAATTTGCGTTTTTAAATTGGCCGGGCGTCCGATGAAACTAATCTCTTCATTGTTACCCAATCCAGAGCGCACAGGGAAAGCATGACAGAGAACGGACGGGGAAACCTGAATATTCTATAGATGATTTATACTTTGCATTGGATTTAAATCATTTCTAGCTCCATGATTTAAATAATGAATATAAGGGGAAATATGCTACATGTAGATATCCTTCTACCTGAATCAGTACTTTATTTATCCTTTGATAAATTGCGAAATATTGCCTGACAAATATAAACGCACAACAAACATTTCCGGGGTTTTGTTTCCGCTTTTCCACAGCACCACACGTGTTCGTACCACTGAATTTCGCCGAAGTATATTAGGCTTCATTCTACACACTAAGTATAGTGAATGTCTCGTGGTTGTCGATCTTATGTCATTATAGTGCTGTCTGGGGTCAATATCACAAAATTAAAGGAACATCACAGTCGACGTATTGTGACCTTTCATTGTGAACGGTATGGGCATTTAATATGGGGACTCTAATTTACGAAAACTTCCGTTTTTCTGAACTGACCTGCACAAACTATTCGGAAATGGTCAGTTTTTCACGACTGCGATATTCACTTCCGGTCACGAATACTTAGGGAACTTACCGTAGTAAATGTTCGTGAGTTAATCGGGATCAGATAATCGACTGAAATTATTTGAATTCGACTGAAAAAACGGAAACTCGGTAGGTTATTTGTTGATAGCTCGCTTAATACTGGTTCGATTCTGACAATCTAAAGTTTCCGGAGTAGCTGAAGAGATTCCCTTTTCAAAAATATATAGTTTTTTTTTATTTTTGAGATAGTGGGCAACTGAAAAAATCGTGTCGACTTCGCTGAATTTTTTTCTGGACCGACCGACATGCGGTTTTTCTTGTCCGGAAAATTATTGCGTGAACTGACTGAAATACTTTTAGGTTTCCGGAATGCTCTACTTTTATACGAATAAAATGATATAAAATGTATGCATGTACCTTCTACCGTTTTCCGTAAAAGGGTTCGCTGAAAAAAAACGATTGAAAATTTTCAGCGGAATCGGCCGTAAAACGGATTACTGAAGCGAATTAAAAACTCGGATTTGAAGACGGACTTCAGAAGATTCCGAAAATCCGGAATAAGGATCGCGGGTAAGTTTATGGGAAGATTGGTTATATCGGTTGGTCATAAGTGTCGAATTAAATTTAAAAACCATAGTTTGCACAAAAAATATCCTATTTTTCAAATAATTGAATGTTTGTCATATAATAACTTAATGTAAATGGAAATAGTGAAAATATTGAATTGATCATTAATTTTAAATACATATATTTTATTTATAAAACTGACCAGGAATATACATATTTTGTTCTCAGTAATTTTTGTTCTTGGATTTTTTATTAATATAAATTTACTAATTGATAATACATTTAATTTATAAAATGAAGTAAAAACAATTTTGACAAGTTAAAAAAATGGTTTTGGAACACTGTTCACACACTAATTGGTCCTTTGTTCCGGAAATCCCCCAAAACAACAAAGGAGTAACATAAAAGAAATAATTTCTTTGTCTACTGAGTATGTCTGTCACAAAACCAATCAGTAGAATTGTCATTTGGCTGAGCACAAGACAAATGTTTCCAAACAGTACACCTTTTCCTACCATCTTTCCCGTCACAACCTACCATGTCTTCAAAACAATCAGGCTTACCACACGAACAAAAACGACTAATAACTTTGTTCACTGACCTAATTCTAACTGTCTTTCCACTCTCGTTAATCCGTGGGAATGGTGACATTTTTCCATCTTCTAAACACTGAAGTAAATGCCATCTCGTCGAACACAATCGTGGACCGGGTCTTCTGTTGGCGGGTTTGATAATCTACAAAACACGAAGAAGAAATATTGAAAACATCCCCATGTTCCAACACTTGATACTTACTAGACCGTATAATCTTGGGCTGGGTCTTGGGTTGGCGGATCGGGCGTTTGGGTGTTGGATCTACAAAACACGAAGGAGAAAAATTAAAAACATTCTGGTCTTCCAACACAGCATACTTACTAGGCTGAGTAAACTCAGTCGGGGCCGATACACGTCGCCGTACCTTCGATTTCCGCCCTACGGATCTCCACGATGGAACGGAAAGGATTGGAAGGACGGGCTCCTCCGGGGAAAGCGGTCTTGTCACGGCAATGGGAGGTAGAGGGAGAGGGTGAGGGGACGGGCTGTGCGGTCGGCATCTGGAAGAGTAGAGCATCTCTATATTCGATACAGGGCACCGACGTGGAGCACAATAATGTCGTAGGAACAAACGACAAGACGGATCTCACTCCACATCTCCTCTATCTTGTATCCAGAAAAGGATACAATGTCAATAGAAGGATCCGTAAGATATTGATCAAAGTACTTGGTCTGGGAATGACCGGCGATGAGAGTCTTGACAACCATGATGACTGATGAATTATTGAAATTCAAATGTCTGAAGAAAATGCAGCTATGATGACTGATGAATTATTGAAATTCAAATGTCTGAAGAAATTGTTGTTGAAATTGTAGTTTAAGGGCCGCTTCCCATTCGGATTTCGCGGCCCATCAACTCAATGTTTTATTTGAATTTCGCGGTACATTTCTTTGTTTTTAGAATATCTTTTCCAGCGCTAAATATATAAAGAAATAAATGAATAAATAAATAATAAATAACAATGAGAGATTAGTAGGAGATATAAATAGAAGTAAATAAGAATCGCTACGTACAAGTTCGTAAGTCTCTTTCTGGTTTTTGGTTAAGTAAAACTGGTAAATATGAGTTCACTGTAATCGCGTGGATGATTCCTTTGTCTTGGTACCCCTTTGTACGCAGAAAGCCGTCCAGAAAAAACTGGGAGAACCATGCGCGTCTTCAGGATTTTTCGAATCGACTTCCCTAACGACGCCCTTGGGAACAGGGTGGGTTCTTCCAGAAATCTGTGCCTGTAACAATTGCTTGGAGTGTGTATTGGGGCACATGACGGCAGGTCTACGTCCTATATTGCGTGAAAGTCAAAGGATCATATTCTGTGTTAAGGCGTCAGTTCGGTGTCATTTATGGGGTAGCGTGTCGGTGTGGTTTAGGATTTGGTGTTCTGGTTGTTCAGTTCGGTGACATCTATGGGTTAGCGTGTCTGGCGTGGTATAGGGTCGGGTATTCTGATTCTGGACGTTCTTGTGGACCGACGATGATGATCTTCATCATGTTCATCTCCATTTGGTGCTGTTTTATAATATTTGTCGTCATCGGTGTTCTGTTTCATGGCTGGTCTTACTCGTCTGTGGTCTTCAATGTGCTGTGCCTGTATTACAAAGAATAGAAGAGTTTGTAGTTTCTTGTTTTCTGGTGTTATTTTTTGCCACCGACTGGCACTATCGTGATCTAAGTCACACATGATCAATAGCAATAATTAATTAGGTACTAAATATTATAAATACAAATATTATTATAATTAAAGCCGATTGTGAATGTTTGATATAACCTCCAGTCTTCTGCCCCTGCTAGAAAACCGGACGGTTAACATTCGTTAACGAGGGTTGGAAATAAGGGAACACAATTTGGTCGGAGCTCGTTATTAGGAGCTTTTAATTTGATCAGTGAATTTGTCTATGTTATTGCTATGGCATTTTGATTGGTTAGTGTCCAAATTTGATCAGTCATTTCTGATCACTGACCCTTATTTCCGCCCCTGTAAAATAGTTTTGACTCTAAGCGTGCTACATTTATTTAAATTTGGTCCTAGGTTTCTTGGTGTAACCATATAGTATTAAATGGTAGAGTGATAGTCAGTCGATTTGATGTAAGCTAGTAAGGTGGAGTATACTTTGTTTATAAGAGGTGGTTTAGGATTTAATATAGAAGCCAACGACAGAGGGACATTTAAGTTTTTGAGTTCGTTTTCCCGTGTGCGGCGATAGGGGTCATGTTTTGGGCATTTGAGTATAAAATGTTCTATCGTTTCTTCTTCGTTGTTGCATGAGGTGCATAGTGGTGATTTGTTTGTTATTAGCTTAGAGAGGTGTGATTTTAGTCCTGTTTTGCCTCGTCTTAATCTTGTGGTGCGCATGCACGGGGGTAGTGTTATATACTGGAATAATAGCCAGCAGTTTTGATAAAATCTGTTAAGGACTTGAATACCTGTTTTCTAATGGGGGGCTTAGGGTTTAATATCGCTGGTAATGTTAAGGGAGTGTTGAATTTTTTTAATTCGTTTCTAAGTGTCTCGCGTTGTGGGTAGTGTTTAGGGCATTCAAGTAGGACATGTTATATTGTTTCTTCTACATTGTTGCATGCGGTACAGAGTGGTGAGGTGTTTTTCAGAAGCATGGACAGATGTGATTTAAGTCCGGTTTTGCCTAGTCTTAATCTTGTGATGATGCGGTCATCACGCTTATTGTCTAACTGGAATCCTTGGACTTGTCTTTTCTCTCCATCAAGAATCTTATGTAACCATCGTCCACGCTCTTCTTCGTTCCATTCCTTTTGCCACTTGCTATCTATTTTGCGTCTAATGATAGTGTTGAGTTCCTTATATCCTAATCCTATTGGCACATCGTCTGTGGTTTTTGCAAGACTGTCTTTGGCAGTTTGGTCGGCTGCTTCGTTACCTCTGATGGTGACCCAAGCTAAAATGGCGTCTATACCCTCGTTGTGTATTTGTGTACAGATATATTCTATTTTGTGTATGAGATCAGGTCTACTGTCAGATATAGAATTTTCAATGGATGTGAGTCCACTAAGGGAATCGCTGAGTATCACAGCACGGATTGGTTTGTGCTCGATGATCCATTCGAGAGCCTTAATTATAGCAATCAGTTCACTAGTGTATACAGACATATTGTCTGGAAGTTTGAAACCATTTTGTATGTTGAGCTCAGGTATAACAAAAGCTGATCCTGTGTTATTACTTGAGTTTTTCGATCGTCTGTATAGATTTTTAAGTAATTTTTCCAGTTTTGGTTGATATATTCAAGGGTGGTGGCTCTAATAAAGTCTGGGTTGTCCTTCTTTGTGAGGTAGTCGTGTATACGTGTGTCCACGTGGGGCGACTCTAATTCCCAGGGTGGCCTAGTGATTTTGTCTGTGTCGCATATGTGTGTGATTGGTATTTCGTGTTCTTGGAATAGGTTATTTACGGTATAGCCGAGGGGGGGCGGAGTCTTTTTCCCAGTTTTTCTTTAAATATTCATATTCACTTTTATCTTCAAACATTTTGTGGCATGGGTGATTATCGCCCTTAGCTCTAGTTTTTCCTGCATATTTCAGGGACAGTTCCTCTCGTCTTAAACGAAGAGGTTTCTCATTGGTTTCTATTTGAAGACTACATAAGGCGGTTCCCTTGAAGGCTCCAGTAGCTATTTTTAGAGCAGAATATTGGATGCTGTCTATTCTTTTTAGTTGTGTCTTACATGCTGATTGGTAGGCGATGGACCCGTAATCTATTTTTGACCTGATTAAGGTTTGGTATAATTTTATCAGACTATATTTACTCGCTCCCCAGTTTGTCCCAGACACACACCTCATGAGGTTCAGGTCTTTATTGCACCGGAGGACTAGTTGGTCGATGTGGTCTTTCCATGTGAGTTTTCTGTCAAAGATCATACCTAGGTATTTAACACTATTTCTGAATTCAATTTTCTGACCTCCTAGTGTTAGTTTAACGTCAATGTGTTTATTGTTTGAAAATATAATGCCCGTTGTTTTTAGGGCGGAAAATTTGAAGCCCCATTTATCCGCCCAGCCGCTAATTGTATCTAGTGTATTTTGCATTATACCTGTCAATTTTTTTATGGAACGTGCGGTTTTCCAGAGGGCAGAATCGTCAGCAAATAGAGACTGTTCTACTTCTGGATGTTTCGTGTCAATTTCATTGGCTAGGCCATTGATGAGGATGTTAAAAAGGGTTGGGCTTATGACGCTTCCCTGAGGGGTACCGTTGTCTAATTCATGGTCGGTGGATAGGGTGTTTCCTATGCGAACTTTAAAATTTCTATTGTTTAGGAAGTTTTTTATCCAGTGTTGCATTCTTCCCTTAATTCCACGTTTGCTTAATTGAATAATTATGCCGTCCTGCCATACAATGTCAAATGCTTTTTCTATGTCTAGGAAGATACCTAGTGTGTACTGATGTTTGGCATTCCCCTTTTTGATTGAGTGTTGTAATCTGGCTATATGGTCTAACCTACTTCTGTTCTTACGAAAGCCGCTTTGAGTTTTGTTTAATAAGTTGTTGTTTTCCATATGAAATTCCAGTCTATTCTTTACCATGGTTTCCATTATTTTGCATAGATTTGAAGTGAGAGAAATTGGGCGGTAAGAGTTGCTGTCGGATGGATCTTTACCTGGTTTTGGGATTGGGATAACGATGGATGTTTTCCATTTACTTGGAAGTTGTTTGGTCTGCCAGCTGACATTAATTAGTTTCAAAATTAGCTTCTGTGTTTTATTAGGTAGGTGTTTAAGGATCGTGTATCCTAGTTTGTCTTCACCAGGTGAGCTATCTTTTTTACAGTGTATAGCTTTGCGGTATTCATTAATGTTGAAGTCTGCATTGAGATAGTTTTCTAAATGATCGTCCAAATCGTTTTCTATCGTTGTCTCTTCCTTAATTTTTCTGAATTCTGGTTTCAGGTTCCTATCGCTACTGTTCGAAGCGAAAGATTCGGCGAGGTGTTCTGACTTTTCTTTGTTCATTTTTTTAGTTTTGTTCAGTACAGGGACTGTGTTTGTTAGCTTTCCTTGTATATTTTTTATTTTGTTCCATACTTTTTTTGAATTGGTTTTGGTATCTATAGTGTTGCAAAAGTCTTCCCAACATTTTGATTTAGCTTCTTTGACACTTTTTTTCAGCTATAATTTTGAGTTCCTTGTAGTTCGCGTGATCACTTTGGAGTCTACTTTTTTTGAATTTTCTAAGTGCCTTCTTTTTGGCCGCAATATTCTTTGCACACTCTGGGTTCCACCAGGGAACCGGGTTTTTGTTGTGGCGCTGTTGTGATATCGGAATATATTTTTGTGCAATGTTAAGTAGTGAATTTGTAATGTTTTCAATGAACATCTCTGGATCGGAATTGAATATCTCGTCATGATTTAGGCTTTGACAGTCTTTCTGGAAGCTTTTCCAGTCGGCTTTGGAGTACTGAAATTTTGGAGGGGCGTCTGTCCTTTCAGAGTCCGGTTTTATACTAATTTTCGTCAGAATGGCGAAGTGATCGCTGTCAAGCGTGTCAGGAATCACTTCCCATTCGGATTTAACAGCTAGATCAGGGGAGACAATAGTTAAATCTATTGCAGATAGTTTACCGGTGTTCATGTCTATTCGCGTCCCGTGGCCATTATTTAAATAGCATAGGTTATTTTGGTCAAGCCATTTTTCCACTACTTGGCCTTTTTCGTCTGCCTTGGTGCAATTGTCGTCCCAAATGGGGTTATGACTGTTGTAATCGCCACATATGATAATACGGGAGTTAAATTTCTTTGTGATGTTGTCCAGTTCTTTTGGGGAGATTTTCTTTAGACTTCCTGGGGCATATAAATTAATGATGTTAAATAGGTTTGTTATTGAAGAAGACCTGGATAGCGTGCCATTCGAGATCGTCACTGGTAGGGCTTTTATCTAGTTCGATGTGAATCAGATCCTCTTTTATTAATATCAGGTTTCCCCCTAGTGCACCTGAAGAAATTGATTGAAATTGTAGTTTAAGGGCCGCTTCCCATACGGATTTCGCTGCCCATCAACTCAATGCTTTATTTAAATTTCACGGTACATTTCTTTGTTAATTTGAGATCTTTTGCAACGCTAGATATTAAAATAAATAATTAAATAATGAATAACAATAACAATGAGGAAATATAAATACTAGTAGAGAAGAGTCGCTATGTACAAGTCGTTAAGTCTGTTATTGGTTTTTATACTGGAAAATATTTGTTATAATCGCGTGGATGATTCTTTTGTCTCGGTACCCCATAGTACGCACAAAGCCGTCCAGAAAAAACTGGGAGAACCAGGGCGTTTTCAGGATTCTTCGAGACGGCTTCCCTAACGACGCCCTTGGGAACAGGGTGGGTCCTTCCAGAAAATGTAGCAATTGCTTGGAGTGTGTAGTGGGGTACAGAACGGCAGGTCTACGTCCTATATTACGTGAAAGTCAAAGGATCATATTCTGTGTTGGGGCGTCAGTTCGGTAACATCTAAGGGGTAGCGTGTCTGGTGTGGTCTAGGGTCGAGTATTCTGATTCTGGGTGTTCTTGCTATGCGGCGTTGTCACTCAAGGCGCTGTTGGTATTCTTGTGATCGTCATCCGTCTTCTGTTTCAGGTCTTGTCCAACTCGTCTGTGGTCTTCGGTGTGCCTGTATCATATGAAATAGAAGGCTTGTAGTCATTCTTGTTTTCTATTGTTTTTCGATGCAATAATTTGATATATCTTCCTCCCAACAACAGGCACGCCCCGAATGTCAGTCACATAATATGAATAGCAATATATAATTAGGTGAGTAAATAGATAAACAAATGAATAAATAACTAAACATTTCGATAGATTCAGTACTAGGTGAATACACAAATAAACGGCACTGTATTATTTCTGTATGCATTATCGTTTGATGGCCATAAAGAATTTGTAGGACAATGAGATAGACGGCCCTCAATATCAAGGTAACTCCGCCATCACCATTTCCTATATTTTATGCCGAATACTGCTCGCTATATGCGATTTGGCCGTGCTAATTTTGTCATGAATTCAATTAGATTTGGCCATCGTTTGTTTTGTAGGACAGTGGAACAGACGGCCCTCAAGTATCAAGGTAACTCCGTTGTTGCCATGCCTATTTTATTTCTAAATGTGTCTGTGACATTTTGGCCGGATGTTTTGTATGGATAGTTTATTATGGCCATAGTGTTTTGTATGGCTATGGTGCACACGGCCCTCAAGTATCAAGGTAACTCCGCTGCAACCATACCATTTGTTGAAGTCAGAAGAATGATTTGGCCTCTATCAAATCGTGTCATAGTACTTGGTGTACTAGTAGTTGATTATTTGGGGGAAAAAAATAAAAAAATTTGCTGACTGCGCATGTACGGCGGTAGTATTATATACTGGAGTAATAACCAGCAGTTTTGATAAAATTTATCAAGGACTTGAATACCTGATTTCTAATGGGGGGGCTTAGGGTTTAATAACGCTGGTAATGTTAAGGAAGTGTTGAATTTCTTAAATTCGTTTCTAAGTGCCACACGTTGTTGGTTGTGGATTGGGCATTCAAGTAGCACGTGTTCTATTGTTTCTTCTACATTGTTGCATGCGGTACAGAGTGGTGAGGTGTTTTTCAGAAGCATGGATAGATGTGATTTAAGTCCGGTTTTGCCTAGTCTTAATCTGGTGATTATGCGGTCATCACGTTTATTGTCTAACTGGAATCCCTGGGCTTGTCTTTTCTCTCCATCAAGAATCTTATGTAACCACCGTCCACGTTCTTCTTCGTTCCATTCCTGAAGAAATTGATTTTTGATTGAAATTGTAGTTTAAGGGCCGCTTCCCATTCGGATTTCGCGGCCCATCAACTCAATGTTTTATTTGAATTTCGCGGTACATTACTTTGTTTATTGAATACCTTTTCCAGCGTTAAATATATAAATAAATAAATAAATAAATAATAAATAACAATGAGAGATTAGTAGGAGATATAAATAGAAGTAAATAACAATCGCTATATGTACAAGTTCGTAAGTCTCTTTTTGGTTTTTGGTTAAGTTATACTGGTAAATATGAGTTCACTGTAATCGCGTGTATGATTCCTTTGTCTTGGTACCCCTTTGTACGCAGAAAGCCGTCCAGAAAAAACTGGGAGAACCATGGGCGTCTTCAGGATTTTTCGGATCGACTTCACTAACGACGCCCTTGGGAACAGGGTGGGTTCTTCCAGAAATCTGTGCCTGTAACAATTGCTTGGAGTGTGTATTGGGGCACAGGACGGCAGGTCTACGTCCTATATTGCGTGAAAGTCAAAGGATCATATTCTGTGTTAAGGCGTCAGTTCGGTGTCATCTATGGGGTAGCGTGTCGGTGTGGTTTAGGATGTGATGTTCTGGTTCTGGAGGTTTCTTGTTGTACGGCGATGTTGGTATTCTTGTGATCGTCATCCGTCTTCTGTTTTTAGTCTTGTCCAGCCCGTCTTTAGTCTTCGGTGTGCCGTGAGGTGCTGTTTAATAATTTTTTGTCGTCATCAGTGTTCTGTTTGATGTCTGGTCTTGTTCGTCTGTGGTCTTCAGTGTGCTGTGCTGTGCTGTGTTGAGGCGCTAGTTCGGTGACATCTATGGGGTAGCGTGTCTGGCGTGGTATAGGGTCGAGTATTCTGGTTCTGGACGTTCTTATGGACCGACGATGATGACCTTCATCGTGTTCATCTCCATTTCTGAAAGTATAAGATGAAACAGTGTGTAGTATTCATTTTTGTGAGTGACATTATCTGTGTGCGTGGTTGTTTCTTGGACGTGTGCTAATGATTTATGTCCTTGGTTGTTGAATTAGTAGCGGCCTTTAGGTTTTAGAGACGAATGTGGTTACCGGCCCACACGGAACATGGTATCTCCGGTTCCCACATTGCCTATTTTATTGCGAAAAATAGATTTTTGGCCAATATTGTCTCAGGGATGTTGATTGGTCTTGGCCTCCGATTTTTGAGACTAATGTGGCAACCGGCCCACACGGAACATGGTATCTCCGGTGCCCACATTGCCTATTTTATTGCGAAAGAGAGATTTTTGGCCAATATTGTCGCAGGGATGTTGATTGGTCTAGGCCTCCGATTTTCGAGACTAATGTGACAACCGGCCCACACGGAACATGGTATCTCCGGTGCCCACATTGCCTAAATTTTATTCCAAAAGAGAAATTTTGGCCAATGCTGACATTGTTAGTTAGTGGTGCGCATGCACGGGGGTAGTGTTATATACTGGAATAATAGCCAGCAGTTTTGATAAAATCTATTAAGGACTTGAATACCTGTTTTCTAATGGGGGGCTTAGGGTTTAATATCCCTGGTAATGTTAAGGGGGTGTTGAATTTTTTTAATTCGTTTCTAAGGGTCTCGCGTTGTGGGTAGTGTTTAGGGCATTCAAGTAGAACATGTTCTATTGTTTCTTCTACATTGTTGCATGCGGTACAGAGTGGTGAGGTGTTTTTCAGAAGCATGGACAGATGTGATTTAAGTCCGGTTTTGCGTAGTCTTAATCTTGTGATGATGCGGTCATCACGCTTATTGTCTAACTGGAATCCTTGGACTTGTCTTTTCTCTCCATCAAGAATCTTATGTAACCATCGTCCACGTTCTTCTTCGTTCCATTCCTTTTGCCATTTGCTATCTATTTTGCGTCTAATGATAGTGTTGAGTTTCTTATATCCTAATCCTATTGGCACATCGTGTGTAGTTTTTGCAAGACTGTCTTTGGCAGTTTGGTCGGCTGCTTCGTTACCTCTGATGTTGACATGCGCGGGGACCCAAGCTAAAATGGCGTCTATACCCTCATTGTGTATTTGTGTACAGATATATTCTATTTTGTGTATGAGATCAGGTCTACTGTCAGATATAGAATTTTCAATGGATGTGAGTCCACTAAGGGAATCGCTGAGTATCACAGCACGGATTGGTTTGTGCTCGATGATCCATTCGAGAGCCTTAATTATAGCAATCAGTTCACTAGTGTATACAGACATATTGTCTGGAAGTTTGAAACCATTTTGTATGTTGAGCTCAGGTATAACAAAAGCTGATCCTGTGTTATTACTTGAGTTTTTCGATCCGTCTGTATAGATTTTTAAGTAATTTTTCCAGTTTTGGTTGATATATTCAAGGGTGGTGGCTCTAATAAAGTCTGGGCTGTCCTTCTTTGTGAGGTAGTCGTGTATACTTGTGTCCACGTGGGGCGACTCTAATTCCCAGGGTGGCCTAGTGATTTTGTCTGTGTCGCAGATGTGTGCGATTGGTATTTCGTGTTCTTGGAATAGGTTATTTACGGTATAGCCGAGGGGGGCGGAGTCTTTTTCCCAGTTTTTCTTTAAATATTCATATTCACTTTTATCTTCAAACATTTTGTGGCATGGGTGATTATCGCCCTTAGCTCTAGTTTTTCCTGCATATTTCAGGGACAGTTCCTCTCGTCTTAAACGAAGAGGTTTCTCATTGGTTTCTATTTGAAGACTACATAAGGCGGTTCCCTTGAAGGCTCCAGTAGTTATTTTTAGAGCAGAATATTGGATGCTGTCTATTCTTTTTAGTTGTGTCTTACATGCTGATTGGTAGGCGATGGACCCGTAATCTATTTTTGACCTGATTAAGGTTTGGTATAATTTTATCAGACTATATTTACTCGCTCCCCAGTTTGTCCCAGACACACACCTCATGAGGTTCAGGTCTTTATTGCACCGGAGGACTAGTTGGTCGATGTGGTCTTTCCATGTGAGTTTTCTGTCAAAGATCATACCTAGGTATTTAACACTATTTCTGAATTCAATTTTCTGACCTCCTAGTGTTAGTTTAACGTCAATGTGTTTATTGTTTGAAAATATAATGCCCGTTGTTTTTAGGGCGGAAAATTTGAAGCCCCATTTATCCGCCCAGCCGCTAATTGTATCTAGTGTATTTTGCATTATACCTGCCAATTTTTTTATGGAACGTGCGGGTTTCCAGAGGGCAGAATCGTCAGCAAATAGAGACTGTTCTACTTCTGGATGTTGAAGAAATTGATTTGATTGAAATTGTAGTTTAAGGGCCGCTTCCCATTCGGATTTCGCGGCCCATCAACTCAATGTTTTATTTGAATTTCGCGGTACATTTCTTTGTTTTTTGAATATCTTTTCCAGCGCTAAGTATATAAATAAATAAATGAATAAATAAATAAATAATAAATAAATAACAATGAGAGATTAGTAGGAGATATAAATAGAAGTAAATAAGAATCGCTATGTACAAGTTCGTAAGTCTCTTTCTGGTTTTTGGTTAAGTTATACTGGTAAATGTGAGTTCACTGTAATCGCGTGGATGATTCCTTTGTCTTGGTACCCCTTACTACGCACAAAGCCGTCCAGAAAAAACTGGGAGAACCATGGGCGTCTTTAGGATTTTTCGAATCGACTTAGCGACGCCCTTGGGAACAGGGTGGGTTCTTCCAGAAATCTGTGCCTGTAACAATTGCTTGGAGTGTGTATTGTGGAACAGGACGGCAGGTCTACGTCCTATATTGCGTAAAAGTCAAAGGATCATATTCTGTGTTGAGGCGTCAGTTCGGTGTCATCTATGGGGTAGCGTGTCGGTGTGGTTTAGGATTTGGTATTCTGGTTGCTCAGTTCGGTGTAGACTGGATCCAGCCCCTGTTTCATAATGTATTTTAAACGGGAAACAAGAGGAAGTAACTCTGTCTATTAAGAAATGCTTGAAACAGGGACTGGACGGAACGTCACAAGGGAGCTAACTTTGCAAGAAAAAATTCACAATATACTGTGCATTTTTTGTCACCAATGAAAACTCCGTATTCTGACCCCGCCCCCAACTCAAAGGATTTGATTGGTTCGTTCATATACGCACGCTGGAAGCAACGCGTTCATGAATAGAATAGAATAGTTTATTCAGCTGATCACAGCGCCCTCTAGAGGCATACAATCACAGTCTTTTCCCCACCCCCCCGTCATTGACATTGATTATTCCCGGAAACAACAATTCATTTAACAATGTTAATAACATACGGAAACAGGGTGAATAAGTGTCTTCTGGCCACAATTTCAGTTCACATGCGGGAAGCGATCGCCCGAGATGGCTCAATTCCACTCTCCTAATGACGACCGCTACCCGCAGTGGTCCGAAATCTCACCAAGCCCGGTCAGTCCGCCAGGTTGAGTGGAAAATCGGGTCCATTCTCGACCTCCACCTGATAACTAGCCCAGCCAAGTTAACAATGAGAATGACGTTACTACCATGACCTCAACAATGGGAATGACATTACTGCCGAGACGTCAGAGTATGGCGTTAGAATGAAATTGATACAAATGTTGCGACCGAAGGTAAAAACATGTCAATCGTCCAGACTAACCACGCCTCCAAGGTTCAAGGTTCAAGGTTCTTTATTTGCTGATCACAGCGCCCGTTATCGAGCAGATATACAATCAAGCGAAGATAATTAAGTATATATACATATAGAATAACCTAGTTGATTAGAAATAATTTGATTTACAGAAAAATAACAGTCGTGATACAAGGAACAATAATGCCAGGAGCAGCGATTTCGCTGGCATTTTACAATAAATTATGATCTTACTGACTAGTATCTGTTTGTAACACTAAAAAACGTATATTAGCTAACATCTGTTATTCCTGTACCAGTAACACATTTGTCATGTTTAGATGCCGAACCATCAATCATATTGCTACGTGCGCTCATACAATCATGAACAAACTTACCTAAATTTTTCACAATAATTGGATCCTCGCACGATAAGAGCCAAATAAATTTGTTTGAAATATCGAGTTGAGAAAAGTTGGCATTCATGCTATCACATTTAAATAGAAATATGTCCCGAAAATTATCATATTTATTACATTCCATTAAAAAATGGAATTCATCTTCAACCTTACCAGCATTGCAAAGAGTACATAAACGCTTATCTGCTGGTACTTTGGCAAATCTACCTTTCTCAATCTGAAGGTCATGGCTACTTGTTCGTAGATTACATAAGTCACTGCGATGATCTCGATTCAGAATAGATAAGTAAGGTTCCAACACAAAATTTAGCTTGAAGGTTCTATATGTTCTGAGTTTGTTACCATACGCTACGTTGGGACGGTCGGTAAACAGTTGTTCATTCCACCAGTTACAAAATACAGAAGAGAAACTTCTTGCAGCTTTGGAAACTAAGCTACCAACAGATAAACTTTTTTTCTGTTCGTATAAATGACTTAGATTTAAGAATGACAATATACATTTAATACCCGTTACCCAGGTCTTTTTTCCTTGGGTGTCCAATTTGATAGAAAAATCAAAAGCTTTCTTTAATAACGTATCATCAGGCATTTCAAATAAGCGACGCCAGTATTTAAGCATTGAACAAATCACATCAATTAGCATAGGACGTCGACCGAGTTCACCTAACACAGCACAATTTGTACATT